>SJYC01057941.1:0-63001 GCA_006408675.1 Madoqua kirkii
AGAAACCTGGTTTGCTGCAGTTCGTGGGGTTGCAAAGTGTCAGACGACAACTGAGCAACGGCTTCTCTTTCTCTAAAACAGATGGAGAATGACTTGAGGACACCCTCAAAATCACAGCACCTGGTAGCAGCTAAAAAGCCTCCTCTTATGCCCCAATCTTTCTTTCTTCTTTTCGCCTCATCAGTTAAGTTCCAGACTCTTTTCAAGTGCAATGCTCACTGAGGACATCAAGTCTGGTCATGTGTTCTTTCACACATTTTGCTTTAAAATTTCCTCATCTGTTTGTGGCCCAGCATTTCAAAGCAGAGAGTGGTTTTTCAGGCCCTTTCATTTGAGGCAGGGAATACATTAGTGAGTCCTTTTCCTACTGTGAACAACAGGTACATGGAAATCATAGTCAAGGAGAACAGGCTCCAGCAGCCATCAGACTTTCACGTGCTCTGTGGGAAGCGGGAGCTCAGGCACATTAACTGCCTCTTGCACTTGGATTTAAGACCATTTCAAAGGTCTAAGTCTGCAGTAGAATAGTTGTCAGCTTACATCTGAAATTCTAAAGTGAACTGGGGAATATTACCCGCAGAGAAGAAGTTTGTAAATGTTTTCCATTAGTTTCTTATGATTATACATTAGAATTTGAACATGTTTGTTTAAGGCTTACACCCTGTCGATAGTTTTCACTTGGAAGAGACTTCAGCAAAATGGCTCTTAGGTGATATTATTTATTTGTACCAATAAACCCCATCACAAGTTGAAATAAAAAATCCCTTTGGTTCTGGGTTTCTTCCTTCACAGTAGTGATTTGTGTTTTCTTTCTAATAGTCAGTCTCCTTGATTTCCTCAGTTTTATTTTTCTTTTGTTTTTTTCCTGAGTGGAGCAGTGGAAATAATATGAATAATAAGCAACAACAGAGAGTGGAGGGGATTATGCTGTGTTCCTAATGCAGAAATTTAGCAGAGAGAGCTTAGCTAGACAGATTCATGAGAAATAAATAAGAAACTTTACGGGCTAAGGCTTTCCATGAGTGGATTTCAGAATAGACCCGTTCCTGAGGATGGTCAACATATTATTTCCTTTATTTTGCATTTTTAAGAACCTGTGAGAGCCATTAGCTACTATCTGCTAAAGGCATAAAGGTAGAGACTCTAAGTGAAGACTGAGAAGTAAAAGTTTGGCTCCAATTTGTTCACATGGATTAATTGCTTAATTGATTAGCTTCTTTCTTTCTTCTCTTTTTTTTTTTTTCAGTTACTACTTTATCCTGTCCTTGTTCTCTGAGAAGGTAAGAGATGAAGAACTGCATTAACCTCAACTGTAAAATTCCAATCTCTAAATGAGACCTTAGAATAGGAAGGATCTGGCATTTATTAAATGAACAAGGAAGACAAAAGTTCTCTAATGCAAGGAATTTTTAAAAATGAGTTTTTAATTTCTGCAATCAAATGTGAATATGGAATTTGAAACAGGTTGACATTCAAAAGCAAATAATATAACTCGTTGTGAGCTAGTCACATCCACTCAGGGAGAAAATATTTAAGGAATATCCTTCATTTTATAGCAACTGAATTTATTTTCATTTTTTCCTATGAAATTTATAAACCAGGGGTGGATTTTGTGTACTTCATGATTAAATCAACTTTAATGAATGTTTAAATTCCTCTGTCAGATGTTGAGGAAGGGAGTTTGGGGGACAAAAATCCTGCAGCACTGTGCTGAGGGCATATGGAGGAATGTCTGTTTTACAGAATCCAGACTCTCAGGGGGAATAATTAAATAGAATGAACAAATTTTACTTGGATAGAAGACAACAGTTACTAGTTTTTTATCAAGCATGATGCTATTCACATACATCATTTCACTGAGTCTTCACAAAACCAAGCCAGTAGTATACCATTATTCTCATTTCATGGGGGGTGAAATATAGATATTTTGAAATGAGGTAATTTTCCCAGCTGTCCTGGCACACACATCTTCTAACAGCAAATCATACACTCTTTTTCCTAACCCACAAGGCCTTCCAAGTAAATGCCCTGCCACTCCGCAGTAGGTAATTCATCTTCCAGCTACAAAAACACAGAGATGGGGTTAAGGTTGCCAGAATTAGAAAATTAAAATGAAGGACCCTGTATATGTCCCAAATATTGCACAGGGCATACTCATACTAAGAAATTATTCATTGTTTATCTGAAATTAAAATTCAACAGCTCTCCTGCATTTTATTGGGCAATCTTAGGGGAACTAAGGGCATTTGCTCAAAGGGAAGAACCTGAAGGAAGAAGGAGGTAAGATATTAGGACTCAGCGATGTGTCTAAGGACTTTCCTGTTGGTCCAGTGGCTAAGACTCCATGTTCCCAATGCAAGGGGCCCGGGTTTGATCCCTGATCAGAGAACTAGACCCACATGCCGCAACTAAGAGTTCACATGCTGCTACTAAAGACCCCGTGTGCTGCAAATAAAGTACAGTGCAGCCAAATCAATATAAATATATTAAAAAGTCTATGGTCCAATAAACAGTGAGAGATCTTTCTAAGGAAAAGATGCACCTTTACTTTCACACGAAGTTGCAGGAGAAAGCGTGACGGTAGAGATACCAGGATGTGTATAACCTGAGAAGAAGCAGACTTATAGTGAATGTTCAGTAAACAGTGACAGCACTGAGTTGCTATTATCTGGAAAGGACTTGTGTACTGTTAGATCCCTAATGGCTAATGTCCTGGACACCGAGAGTAGCCACTCACTCTACAGGCCATGAGTGACTGAATTAAAGCACACACTTTGGAGTGATATTAACTATTAGGTATTAACTCTGTCACTTTGATCAGGTTACAAAACATCTTTGAGTTTCAATGCCTTTCTTTGTATAATAGAAGTGATACCACTCTCTTTAAGAACTATTTTACTCAATTAAAAGCAGAAGTGGTTTATTTTCTTTTTTCTCCTTCTCCTCCTCCTTATAATTAGAGTAGGAATTGCTGAATGTTTCCTGTAAAGCCCCAGATAACAAATATTTTAGATTTGATGGGATATAATGGGTCTTCCCAGGAGGCTCAGTCAGTAAAGCGTCTGCCTACAATGTGGGAGACCCGGGTTCAATCCCTGGATTGGGGAGATCCTCTGGAGTAGGAAATGGCAACCCACTCCAGTACTCTTGCCTGGAAAAACCCATGGATGGAGGAGCGTGGTAGGCTACAGTCCACGGGGTCGCAAAGAGTCGGACACGACTAAGCGACATCACTTTCAATGGGGCTTCCCAGGTAGCTCAGTGCTAAAGAATCTGTCAACCAATGTATGAGATGAGGGTTTGATCCCTGGGACAGGAAGATCCCCTGGAGGAGGAAATGGCAACCCACTCAAGTATTCCTGCCTGGAGAATCCCATGGACTGAGGACCCTGGCGGGCTACAGTGCATGGGGTTGCAGAGTTGGACACAACTTAGCATCTGAGCACGCGTGCATGAGACATGTCACAATTACTCCGTTTGTGGCCGTTGTTTGCAGTCACAAACAACACAGAGAAATGGTTTTGTTCATTAAAACTTTATTAACGAAAAGGTATTGAATTGGATTTGCCCTGAGGGCTGTGATATGCCAGTCCCTAATTCAAAGCAGGGCTTCTGATCTCTTCCCAAATCTCATCATCACAGGGAAAGGATAGGGAAAGAAGGAAGGGAGGTGCTTCTGGACCTGGTGATTTAGCAGGAGTTTATCTCTAACAAGGAATTCCCTGGTGGCTCAGATGGTAAAGCGTCTGTCTACGATGCGGGAGACCTGGGTTCGACCCCTAGGTTCGGAAGATCCCTTGGAGAAGGAAATGGCAATCTACTCCAATACTATTGCCTAGAAAATCTCATGGACAGAGGAGGCTGGAAGGCTACAGTCCATGGGGACTCACAAAGAGTCTGACACGACTGAGCGACTTCACGTTATCTCTAACAGGGTACCACTTGTATGTGGTGAACAGCAAACTGCTTCTTTTTTTTTAAACTGGCTTATTTTTAAGCAGTTTTAGACTCACAGCAAAATTGAGAGGAAGGTAACAGAGATCCCCTGAGTCCGCATATACATAGCAACTTGCATTACCACCATTCCACACCAGGGTGGTATATTCATTACAACTAATGCATCTATATTGACACATCACAATCACCCCAAGTCCATGGTTTATGATTCATTCTTGTTGTACATTCTATGGGTTTGGATAGGTGTATATGTCATGATACAGTGACATGTATTCACCATTACAGTATCATACAGGGTATTTTCACTGCCCTAAAAATCCTCTGTACTCTACTTATTCATCCAGTTCCCATCCAACCCTTGGCAACTGCTGATCTTTTCATTGTCTCTGTAGTTTCCAGAATGTCACAGAGTTGGAATCACCTTTTTGCCTTTTCAGATTTCCTTACTCCTTTCACTTAATAATATGCATATAGGTTTCTCCATGTCTTTTTGTGGCTTGATAGATCATTTCTAATTAGCACTGAATAATATTTCATTGTCTGATTATACTAGATTACTTTTCCATTCACCTACTGACACATGGCCTCATTGCTTCTAAGTTTTGGCAATTGTGAATAAAGCTGCTTGTGTGCAGGGTTCTGAATGGACAAATTTTTTTTTAACTTTTTTGGGTAAATACCAAGGAACACAACTGCTGGACTGTGTGGTAAGAATATGTTTTGCAAGAAACTGCCAAACTGTTTTACAAAGTGACTGTACCATTTTTCATTCCCACCAAAAATGAATAAGAGTTCCTATTTTCCCACATCTTTGCCAGAATTTGGTGGTGTCAGCAGTCTGCATTTGGCCATTTTATTAGCATAAACTGATATCTCGATTTGATTTCCATTTCCCTGATGACATATGATGTGGAATATCTTTTTATGCTTATTTACCATCTGCATATCTTCCTTGCTGAGGTGTTTACTAAGGAATTTGGTCTGTTTCATAATTGTTTATTTAATTTCTTGCTGTTGAGTTGAAAGAGTTCTTTGTATGTCTATATATATTTGCAAAACATACATCTTTATCTTTTGCAAGTATTTTCTCTGTGTACCCGCCTTTTGAGAAGCCTTGATTTAGAGGAATGAGAAAGAAAGACATTAGCTATCAAAATTTCAAGGGAAAGAGTTGATATTTATGCACTTTTATAATAATATATAACATATACTGGGTGTTTATTTTGTGCTAACCACTGAGATAGCATTTTATATATGTTATCTCATTCAGTGCAGTCCAGAGTTTCAAAGAGCGGGTACTATACTATCCTCACTTTGCAGATGGGGAAACTCAGATTTGGGAAGACTCACATGATCACCTAATGATCCAGAACTTAAATTCAAGCAGTCTGACTCCAGCATCTGGATGCTTGACTCCTGTACCTTATTGCCAGTGACAGTACTGTTTAATACAACACAGCTCTCTCAGAACAAGGCAAGAGAGAAGCCAGGTTTTCATGTACTGAATGTTGGAAGCCACCAAAGCATGAAATAACATGGTGCCTTTCAGAAGAGGTGAGAGGTTTGGCATAGCTGGTCTTACTCTAGGCTTCTCATTTCTGCGTCTCAATGAGTGACAACTCCATCCATCCAGTTGGGTCAAGTCAGCAATCTATAGATCATTCTCAACTTTTTTATTTCCCTTAGCTTCATGACCAAATTTTCTACTGCCTTTAATTTTACCTTCTTTACCCTTCGGGGCTGTCTGGTCCTCTCCATCTCTTCCAACTCCACCACCACTGGTCTCTGCTCCTGTCACCTACACCTGGACCACGGCAGTAGCTGCCTCACTAGGATGCCAGATCCACCCCCTCCCTGCCAATCCGCTCTCTTCACTGCAGCCAGAGTGATCTTTCAAAATTACAAATCTGATGACAATGTCATGTCTTCTTCTCCATAAACTTTTGATATCTCTAGTAGGTTACCATTGTCACCAGGAAAGACAAAATCCTTGGTCTGACCTCAGGGTTCTGTGGGCTCTGGCCCTCTGCTTCTCTTTCCAGCATCTCCCACTCTACCTCACTCTGCTCCCTGAGCAGAATTGCTTAGTCGCTCATGCCTACATGCTCCCTCCCACCGCAACGGCTGTATGCTGATCATTCCCTCTACCTGGAGACTCATCTCCCTCGTTCTTTGCCAAGTTAACACACATTTCTCAAGTCTCAGCTCAGGCTTTACACCCTCGAATTTGTCTTCCTTGACTTCCATGACTAAGTGATACTGCTCTAAAAATGCTCTCACAATAAACCACGAATGTCCTCTTTGTAGAACCTACAAAAGCTGTATTTTAAGTTAAAGTGGGTATTCAATGGTCATATATCTATTGAGTCAAAGGAGAGCAGCGAGCTCAGGCATAACCAATTCCAGAGACTCTAATAATGGCCCAGGACCTCTCTTCTGCTGTCCCCTTTGATGGCTTCTTTCTCTGCTAAGCTCTCTTCCCATGACAAAGATTATGTTGTCCTTACAGCTAATGATCCAAGTTTAAAAGCTCACAGGGCAATCTGGCATTTATTTGTGTGATTATGTTCGTAATGTCTGTCTTCTTCCCTGGATGACAAGGGCACTTCGTGTACCTGGTGCATGTCCTGGCACAGAATGGAAAGGTGGATGGACAACTAAATCTCAAATGGGGACAAGGAGAGGAGAGGAAGCGGGTAAGACTAAATTAGAAACATGTTGCCTTTAGGATGGCTTTCTGTGGGACAATCTCTGATTCTTTAAAATTAGAATGCAGTTGATATAAACAACATAGAAGCAGATGATTCAAAACAAAAGCTTGGAGGAATTAAGGGGCCTTATTTCAATGATTGCAGCGATATGCAATGGCACCCCACTCCAGCACTCCTGCCTGGAAAATCCCATGGACAGAGGAGCCTGGTGGGCTTCAGTTCATGAGGTCACTAGGAGTTGGACAAGACTGAGCGACTTCACTTTTACTTTTTACTTTCATGCACTGGAGAAGGAAATGGCAACCCACTCCAGTGTTCTTGCCTGGAGAATCCCAAGGATGGCAGAGCCTGGTGGGCTGCTGTCTATGGGGTCGCACAGAATCAGACACGACTGAAGTGACTTAGCAGCAGCAGCAGCAGCAGAGATATGAAAAAAAATATTTTAAAGCTATACTTTATTTTTAGTTTTCAGTTCGGCTCAGTCACTCAGTCATGGCCAACTCTTTGTGACTCCATGGACTGCAGCATGCCAGGCTTCCCTGTCCATGACCAACTCCTGGAACTTATTCAAGCTCATGTCCATCGAGTCAGTGATGCCATCCAGCCATCCCATCCCTCTGTTGTCTCCTTATCCTCCTGCCTTCAATCTTTCCCAGCATCAGGGTCTTTTCCAATGAGTCAGGTCTTTACATTAGGTGGCCTAAGTGTTGGAGCTTCAGCTTCAGCTTCAGCATCAGTCCTTCCAATGAATATTCAGGATTGATTTCCTTAAAGATTGACTGGTTTGATCTCCTTGCAGTCCAAGGGACTCTCAGGAGTCTTCTCCTGAGATGGCCAGCTTTCTTTATGTTCCAAGTCTCACATCCATACATGACTACTGGAAAAACCATAGCTTTGACTAGATGGACCTTTGTCAGCAAAGTAACGTCTGTGCTTTTTAATATGCTGTCTAGGTTTGTCATAGCTTTATCACTATTTTATAGTATGTTATTTAATATTTTTAGTTACTGAATAATTGCAAAGACAGTTCAGAGAACATGTTTTTCTCATTAGTAGCATCTTACATTTGTTACAATTAGTGAACCAATATCAATACATTGTCATTCAGTTCAGTCCCTCAGTCGTGTCCAACTCTTTGAGACCCCATGAATCACAGCACGCCAGGCCTCTCTGTTCATCACCGTCTCTCAGAGTTCACTCAGACTCACATCCATCGAGTCCGTGATGCCATCCAGCCATCTCATCCTCTGTTGTCCCCTTCTCCTCCTGCTCCCAATCCCTCCCAGCATCAGAGTACTTTCCAGTGAGTCAACTCTTCACATGAGGTGGCCAGAGTACTGGAGTTTCAGCTTTACCATCATTCCCTCCAAAGAAATCCCAGGGTTGATCTCCTTCAGAATGCACTGGTTGGATCTCCTTGCAGTCCAAGGGACTCTCAAGAGTCTTCTCCAACACCACAGTTCAAAAGCATCAATTCTTCAGTGCTCAGCCTTCTTCACAGTCCAACTCTCACATCCATACATGACTACTGGAAAAACCAGTAGTCAGCCTTGACTAGATGGACCTTAGTTGGCAAAGTAATGTCTCTGCTTTTCAATATACTGTCTAGGTTGGTCATAACTTTTCTTCCAAGGAATAAGCGTCTTCTAATTTCATGGCTGCAGTCACCATCTGCAGGGATTTTGGAGCCCCCCAAAATAAGGTCTGACACTGTTTCCACTGTTTCTCCATCTATTTCCCATGAAGTGATGGGACCAGATGCCATGATCTTCATTTTCTGAATGTTGAGCTTTAAGCCAACTTTTTTGCTTTCCTCTTTCACTTTCATCAAGAGGCTTTTTAATTGCTCTTCATTTTCTGCCATAAGGGTGGTGTCATCTGCATATCTGAGGTGATTGATATTTCTCCTGGCAATCTTGATTCCAGCTTGTGTTTCTTCCAGCCCAGCATTTCTCATGATGTACTCTGCATAGAAGTTCAATAAGCAGGGTGACAATATATAGCCTTGACATACTCCTTTTCCTATTTGGAACCAGTCTGTTGTTCCATGTCCAGTTCTAACTGTTGCTTCCTGACTTGCATACAGATTTCTCGAAAGGCAGGTTAGGTGGTCTGGTATTCCCATCTCTTTCAGAATTTTCCACAGTTTATTGTGATCCACACAGTCAAAAGCTTTGGCATAGTCAATAAAGAAGAAATAGGTGTTTTTCTGGAACTCTCTTGCTTTTCCCATTATCCAGTGGATGTTGGCAATTTGATCTCTGGTTCCTCTGCCTTTTCTAAAACCAGCTTGAACATCAGAGAGTTCACGGTTCACATATTGCTGGAGCCTGGCTTGGAGAACTTGAGCATTACTTTACTAGCATGTGAGATGAGTGCAATTTTGCAGTAGTTTGAGCATTCTTTGGCATTGACTTTCTTTGGAATTGGAATGAAAACTGACATTGTCATTAGCCAATAATGAACAGTTTATTCAGACTTAGCTTTTACCTACTGGTTTTGCCTTTATTTTTAGTTCCAGGATACTGTATTAATTCTTAAGGGTGACATTAAAAAATTCCTCTAACTAGGTGGTTTGAAACAGCAGACATTTATTGTCTCACAGTTCTGGAGGTTAGAAGTCTGAAATCAAGGCGTCAGTAGGACCATACTCCCTCTAAAACCTGTAGAGGAATTCTTCCTTGCTTCTCCCTAGCTTCTAGTGGTTTTCTGGCAATCTTTGATGTTCTTTGGCCCGCAGCTGCATCATTCCAATTCTTGCTTTGTTATCCAGTGGCCTTCTCCTGTGTCTCTCTCTTCACAAGGCCATCTTCTTATAAGGATGCCAGTACTATAGGATTAGGGACGCACTCTACCCAGTATATGCTCATCTTAACTAATTACATTGCCATGACACTATTACCAAATATGGTCACATTCTAAAATACTGGGGATTAGGATTTCAACATATCTTTTTTGGGGGGAACACATTTAATCCATGACAGACCTCATCCAAAACACCACATTATGTTTAGTTTTTGTGTCTTTTTAGGCTCCTCTTGGCCAAGACAGTTTCTTCAGCTTTCTTTGGTTTCAATACCTTGAGAGTTTTGATGAATTCTGGTCAGGTATTTTGTAAGATGCCTCACTGTTGATATTTGTCTGATCTTTTGTTCACAATAAGATCAGGATAATGTGTTACTAGTAGCAGAAAATCCACAGAAGTGGATTGAGCTATTGTCGTTACATAATATCCAGAGTGCATACTATCAACACGATTGATCACCGTTGATGTTCACCTTGAACACCTGGCTGAGGCTGCATTTAGCAGGTTTCTCTACTGGAAAGTTGCTCTTTTCCTCCCTTTCCATATTGTACATTTTGCAAGGAAGTCACTAAGCACAGCCCCTAAACAATGAGGAGTTATGCTCTTGCTCCTTGAGTGTGGAGAATATACACAAATTATTTGAAATTTATCTGTATGGGAAATCCGTCTCTTCTTGCCATTTATTACTTCATTTAATCATATATTTCTATCAGTATGAACCATGGATATTTATTTTCTGTTTTGGATCATAATTCAATACTACTTTATTTTGTTGCTCAAATTCTTTCAGCTTTGCCACTGGGGACTCTTTTAGTTGACTCCTATGTCCCTTTGACATAATCCAATTAAAAATTTTATGCGTGTCTTTATTTTTTGGCACTACAAGATAAGATGCTCCAGACTATTTTTGTATATTTTTACTTCAGTATCAGTCAGTTCTCCATGGAGACTTGGTACCTTTTATCAAAGAATGGTATTAGAAATCAAAATCTGGGCAATGAAAAGGGTTTTGTGAAAGGGAAATGAATGATTTAGGAAGCTGAGAGGGAGAAGAGAGTTTTAGGTACAAAACTCATGAAAAAGGGAGGAAGGGAATTGCCCAGGTTAAGCAATGATTTCCCGATTAAAGTTCAGACAGGTTAAGGAGGAGAGAGATAGTGGAGGGATGTAAATGAAGAGGACAGAACAGAGGGTCCCAAAGTCAACCAAGTGGTATCAAAGCAAGTGACCTTGGTATTACCTGAGCTGCTGACTGTAAGTCATTAAAAAGATCTTCCATAGCAATCTTTAATTCCTGTCCCACCTCCAAAACAACTATCTACTTGGCTATAACTTCAAGGTCTTGTAAGACCATTAAACCCTTCAAAGAGCCAAGCAAGATGGGAAAATGTAGGTAAAGAATCTCTGAATTTGCAGACTTTTTCCCTGCCTCTAGCCATTTAGTGAACTTGACCATTAGCAAATCAAGCTGGCTGGTACTCTCAGCCAGATTTATATTGGACATGAATACCTCTCAGCCTTTGGCTGCTGCAGCTGTTTGAGTTGATCATTAGGATAACTGGTTGTTCATCCATTCTGTCATCTAAGTGGACCATTGAATTTCTTGAGTCTATCCTGAGCGTGGTCCCATATGAAGTCATATTTTAACATAAGTTATGTATTGCATCTTGATGGTAAGGCATGACCAACCTTGAACATCTAGCTGACATGAAGACAGGTTTTGGTGGCTGGTGTTGGCTACGCTGGGCAAAGGACAAAAGTAACTAAACCTGTCCTAGGAAGCCTATACGCAGAGAACAGACTTTTTATTCAAATGCTGGCTATTTACTAGGTATGTAATTTTAGTTATGTTTTGAATATCCCCAGGATTCAGTAGCTACAACATAGGAGTAATAAAATCTACTTCCAAAGATTATTGTGGGGAGAAATGAGACAATGCATTTATAATGTCCTGAGGACAGCGTCTGGCATGCAGAACTCTGGAGAGGGTGCGCTCCATTTTCTGTACTCCTCTCCTCAGCGTGGCCTCTCTTTGCTCTCCCTCTGTTTTCCTCTCTTCAAGTGTTTAAGCCTTTGTCTCATTCCCTAGTAGTTTGTGCTTCCTGAATTCAGTCTTCTTTCCAGGGCTCTCATCCCTCAATTGCTCCAATCCAAAATAGCTTCTTTCTCTTAACTGCTCATCAAAACTCTCATTTCCTGAAATTCTGATCTCAGCCAGGTGTCAAGAAAAACATTTTGCTGAATTGATTAAAATACATCGCATTGCTTATAGGTGTTAATATGTTCAGTTCAGTTCAGTTCAGTCGCTCAGTCGTGACCGACTCTTTCTGACCCCATGAGTCGCAGCACGCCAGGCCTCCCTGTCCATCACCAACTCGGAGTTTACTCAGACTCACGTCCATCGAGTCCATGATGCCATCCAGCCATCTCATCCTCTGTTGTCCCCTTCTCCTCCTGCTCCCAATCCTTCCCAGCATCAGAGTCTTTTCCAATGAGTCAACTCTTCGCATGAGGTGGCCAAAGTACTGGGTTTTCAGTTTCAGCACCATTCCCTCCAAAGAAATCCCAGGGTTGATCTTCTTCAGAATGGACTGGTTGGATCTCCTTGAAGTCCAAGGGACTCTTAAGAGTCTTCTCCAACACCACAGTTCAAAAGCATCAGTTCTTCAGCGCTCAGCCTTCTTGATAGTCCAACTCTCATATCCATACACGACTATTGGAAAAACCATAGCCTTGACTAGACAGACCTTCGTCGGCAAAGTAATGTCTCTGCTTTTCAATATACTATCTAGGTTGGTCATAACTTTCCTTCCAAGGAGTAAGCGTCTTTTAATTTCATGGCTGCAATCACCATCTGCAGTGATCTTGGAGCCCCCCAAAATAAAGTCTGCCACTGTTTCCACTGTTTCTCCATCTATTTCCCATGAAGTTATGGGACCAGATGCCATGATCTTCGTTTTCTGAATGTTGAGCTTTAAGCCAACTTTTTCGCTTTCCTCTTTCACTTTCATCAAGAGGCTTTTTAGATCCTCTTCACTTTGTGCCATAAGGGTGGTGTCATCTGCATATCTGAGTTTATTGATATTTCTTCCAGCAACCTTGATTCCAGCTTGTGTTTCTTCCAGCCCAGCATTTCTCATGATGTACTCTGCATAGAAATTAAACAAGCATAGTGACAATATACAGCCTTGATGTACTCCTTTTCCTATTTGGAACCAGTCTGTTGTTCCATGTCCAGTTCTAACTGTTGCTTCCTGACCTGCATACAGATTTCTCAAGAGGCAGGTAAGGTGGTCTGGTAGTTCCATCTCTTTCAGAATTTTCCACAGTTTATTGTGATCCACACAGTCAAAGGCTTTGGCATAGTCAATAAAGCAGAAATAGATGTTTTTCTGGAACTCTCTTGCTTTTTTGATGATCCAGCAGATGTTGGCAATTTGATCTCTGGTTCCTCTGCCTTTTCTAAAACCAGCTTGAACATCACATGTTAATTAATACATGTTTTTGATATATCAATACAATTCTAGTGTGTGTGTGTATGGACTCTCCTGATAATCTGTGTCCAGCCTGAGAATGTGGAGCATGGTAATTAGGTGGGTAGGCTCTGGAATTAGTCTTCTGGGTTTCATATGCAGATTTAGTCTCATGGTAACTGGTGAGAACTTATGCAAGTTACTACAGCTTTCCACATATTAGTGTCTTTATCTCTTTGTTACATGTTTTTGATATATCAATACAATTCTAGTGTGTGTGTGTATGGACTCTCCTGATAATCTGTGTCCAGCCTGAGAATGTGGAGCATGGTAATTAGGTGGGTAGGCTCTGGAATTAGTCTTCTGGGTTTCATATGCAGATTTAGTCTCATGGTAACTGGTGAGAACTTATGCAAGTTACTACAGCTTTCCACATATTAGTGTCTTTATCTCTTTGTGGGTCTAATAAGGTCCCTGATACTGGGGAAGATTGAAGGCAAAAGGAGAAGGGGATGGTAGAGGATGAGATGGTTAGATAGCATCACCGACTCAATGGACATGAATTTAAGCAAACTCTGGGAGACAGTGATGGACAGGGAAACCTGGAATGCTGCAGTCCATGGGGCTACAGATTTGGACACGACTTGGTTACTGAACAACAACAATAATAAGGTTGCTGTAGGATGAAATGAGATGGTTCATACAATGCACTTTGAAGAGTGCCTTATGGAAATAAGCTGCTCAGTAAATGTTGGCTATCATGATCATTGATAACTGAGGCAGTCATCTTTCCATCCTACCTGTGCTTTGAATCTCAAGAAAGGTGAGACTCAATCTGATACTTCTTTCTCAAAAGTTTCCTACTGATGAGAAAAGCATCTCCTTTTGTCTTATACATAACCAGAGAGCAAAATTCCAAGAACTCAGCATTCATGCATAAAGTAATTTCAAGGTTTGTACTGTAGACTGAATTCAGTCTCCCTGCCGAGTTCATGTGTTGAAGTTATAATCTCCAGTGTGATGGAGTTTGGACATGGAGCCTTTGGGGTAATTAGGTTTAGTTGAGGTTATAAGAGTGGGGTATCATCATGCGAGTGCCCTTATATGAGGAGACATCAGAGAGGGCTCTCTCTGTGTATTTCTCTTTGCCATGTGAGGACGCGGGTAGAAGGTAGCCATCTGCAACCAGAAAGAGGCTTCTCATCAGGAACTGGCCATACTGGTGCCCTGATCTCAGACTTCTAAACTCCAAAACCTGAGAAAATACATGTCTGCAGTTTAAGCCTCCTGGGTTATTGTATTTTGTTATGATAGCTCACGCAGACTAATACAGTTTGAGTGATAAGATATCCACAACCATCCAAGTATAAAATGTCATAGCTTTTCAGTGAACTGGTAGAAGCTTACTAATAAAGCTAAGACTTTATTCATTAACATGTGATCTTGTTCACCATGTTAATTATAATCTCAGCTACACCCCCAGCCAAATGTCTTTCAGATGAAACATAGATTGTTATCTAAGCTGGGTAAGAATGTAGTGTCATTTGATTCACATTCCTGGGTTGCATATGAAGTCACTGAGGCCGAGACTGTTAAGAGGTTTTGCAGAAGTCACACAGCTGGAGCCCAGGTTCTCTCCCTCTGAGGCCTGCGTGCTCTTCAGAGTGCCTTGGTGCATATCATCAGTCACAGGGAGGCCCTGGAGGGGCTGTGGAGATAAATTAGCTCAAACCAGAGCTCCTAGGAAAAGTGCTTTCCTAAGCTCTATGTGCATATGAGAAAACGTAGTGTAGAAGCATTAACCTTTTAGTTACTCTGACTCAGACATGCAAAGAATGGCTTCCTGTTTTCTAGAATTGATCTAAAGTTCCTCTGGAGTCTCACCCTATCCCCTTAGTGTTAACTGAGGTGGGGTTGCAGGGACAGTGGGTGATGACATCTACATTTGCCAACAAACGGTATCATTCTCTCTTCCAACTTAAACAGTCTCTTTTGGCTCATTGACTGATTTGAGGCTGGTCTTGCAGGTCTCTTCCCTCTCTCTGTGTTCCTTCTCAGGATGGCCTTGACTCTGTGTGTGCAAGTTTGTGTGCTGTTCTCCAATGCTAGTCTGGTTCTTGTGCTAAATTTCACCTGGACCTGCACTGCTTTGGGTGCAAAATTGGTCCTATATCAGGGCTCCACTAGTCCACCAGTTCTCTCAGTGGTTTCTGTCTCTTCACTGAGGCACTCGTGGCGATTTTCAGATCTTCTAGACCAGAGCTGAGCACATTGTGGCTCTTGGGTAAAAGTTTGTTTTTGTAAATAAAGTTTTATTGGAACATAGACAAGCCTGCTTATTTACACATGGACTATGGCTGCCTTCATGCTACAAATACACTACTGAGTAGTTATGAAGGAAACTGGCCCATACCTCCAAAAATATTAACTATCTAGCTTTTTAGAGAAACAGTTCATTGCTTACTGCACTAGGCCACCGCTGTCTAAAAAGACTTTCTGCAATGACGGAAATGTTTCCTATTTGCCTTTCAAACAGTAGCCACCAGTGACATATTGCTTTTAACACTAGACATGTGGCTCATGTGACTAAGGAACCAAATTTAAAATTTCACTTAACTTTAAAATTTACAACACATTTATAACAACAACATCATACTCAATAGTGAAAACCTGAAAGCATTCCCTCTAAGATCAGGAGCAAGACAAGGATACTCACTCTCACATTTTTATTTAAAATTGTTCTGGCCAAAAAGCACAAGAAAAGAAGCTCAACATCACTAATTATTAGAGAAGTGCAAATCAAAACTACAATGAGGTACCACCTCACACTGGATCAGATGGCCATCATCAACATGTGGTGGATCAGAATGGCCATCATCAAAACGTCTGCAAATAATAAATGCTGGAGAGGGTGTGGAGAAAAAGGAAATCTCCTACACTATTGATGGGAATTTAACTGATGCAACCACTATGAGAACAGTATGGAGATTCTTTAAAAACCCAACATAGAGCTTCCATATGATCCAGAAGGGCTTCCCTGGTGGCTAAGCTGATAAAGAATCTGCCTGTAATGTGGGAGACTTGAGTTCGATCCCTGGGTTGGGAAGATCCCCTGGAGAAGGGAGTGGCTACCCACTCCAGTATTCTGGCCTTGAGAATTCCATGGACTGTATAGTCCATGGGGTCACAAAGAGTCGGACATGACTGAGTGGCTTTCACTTTTACATGATCCAGGAACCCACTCCTGGGTACATAACCAGAAACAATTAAAACTCTAATTTGAAAAGATACATGCATGCCAATGTTCATATCAGTACTAACGACGATAGTCAAGACATGGAAACAACCCAAATGCCTATCAACAGATGATTTGCTTAAGAAAGTATGGTAGTACACACACACACATGCACACACAATGGAATTTTACTCAGCCATGAAAAAGAATAAAATAATGTCTTTGTAGCCATGATTTTTTTAAGAAAATATAATATGTATATATACATATATATACACAAACACATATATGTACACAATTGAATATTACTCAGCCATGAAAAGGAATAAAATAATGCCATTTGCAGCCACATAGATAGACCTAGAGATTATCCTACTAAATGAAGTAAGTCAGACAGAGAAAGACAAATACCATGTGATATCTCTTTCTGTGGAATCCAAAAAATGATACAAATGAACTTATTTATAAAACAGAAGTAGACTCACAGAGGTAGAAAGCAAATTTATGGTTACCAAGGGGGAAAGGAGTAAATGGATAAATCAGGAATTTGGGTTTAACAGATATACATTATTACATATAAAATAGATAAAAGCAAAGACCTACTGTATAGCATATGGTACTATATTCAGTATTTTGTAATAACCTATAAAGAAAAAGAATCTGAAAAAATATATGTATATAAAACTGAATCACTTTGCTGTATACCTGAAACATTGTAAATCAACTATACTTCAATTTTTAAAAGGACAAATGAGTTAGGAAAAAAATGCAATTTAACTACCTTATGTGTCTAGTAGATATCCTACTGGACAGTGCAGCCGTAGACACCCTGAATAGGCCTCTGGGAGCCATTCTGAAGCCCTCAGGATGTTCTCTGGCCCCTTCCCTGGGCATCTACATTATCACTCTGGGAACACATGCTCACATTCAAGGTTTTTAACTACAGGTATGCAGCTTTCCTCAGGCATGGAAGAGGAACATGCTGTTAGTCCCTGATGTTCCAGAGTCTTCCATATCTATGAAATGTTCACTATCCAGCACCACCCACCAGTGGTTCTGACCCAGGGATGGGCTGCAAAGAGTTAAGCCTGGAATATTCTTCTGCTGTAGTCTACTGGGTTAGGGATGGCACTGTTCCCTCCTTCCTCATGTGGCTGAGGCTTCTTTATAAGATGCTGTATCCTCCACCTCCCTGAGATCACATCCATTCTTTCCCCTTTCCAGGACCATCAGATGGATGAGGTACAGAGAGAGAAAACAGCTTAACACAAGGGAAGGCTATCATATCAGAATTCCAATACATGTCCTTCATAGGACTGCTGCATTAACTTGGTTTATATAAGATAGAAGCTGGACTATGCTCAGATTCAATGCACATTTGTTGAGTACCTAAAGTTTTAAGTCCTCAACCCACTGCTAGAAAGGACCCACTCTCCCTCCTCTCTCCCTCTGCTCAAGCTGACACATACAGTTCCTAACTGCCCCTTTGAATGAATCTGCTTCAGTAGCTTTAGAAGAAATACTTGCAATGTAAGAAGCATGGAGTTTTCTTGAATAACTTACATTTTTCTAAACTATTACCTTTATATAGCATTTATAGCTGATATAGCACTTATTACCTGTCAAACTTGATTACCTAATTAACTAATTTCCTGTTTCCACGTTCAGAATATAGGCTACATGAGAGCAGAAATTCTTTGGTTCACTGCTGTAGTGTACAGAATTGCACCTGAGAGAAGGTAGGTTAGGTGCTCAAATATTTCTGAGTAAACAAAAACATGTAGGTTATACCTCATAGGATGCCTTTGATATTTAAAAACAAAACACCTTCCACACCAGTGGTGAGAATGGAGATGGAGCAGGCTAAAGAAGTTGAAGGCTGTAGAGAATCCTTCTTCACAGCCTTGGGAGGGATAGTGAGTGGCAGAAGTTGTAAAACAATATGGAATCTCACCTGCATCATGGATTAAAAATCCACAACTTTGAGAAGTTAAATGATGACCCATTGTTGGTGGAGAAGATATATAAATTCACATGCCCTGCTTTCCAAATGTCAAGTGTTCATCCATTCTTTACTTGACTATAACTACTGTGCTGGCTGTGCTGTGCTTAGTCACTCAGTCATGTCTGACTCCTTGTGACCCCATGGACTAGCCCACCAGGCTCCTCTGTTCGTGGGGACTCTCTAGGCAAGAATACTGGAGTGGGTTGCCGTGCTCTTCTGCAGCAAATCTTCCCCATTTAGGGATCAAACCTAGGTCTTCTACATTGCCAGTGGATTCTTTACCTCTGAGCCATGAGGGAAGCCCCAAAATACTAGAGTGGGTAGCCTATCCCTTCTTCAGGGGAATCTTCCCGACCCAGGAGTCAAACCGGAGTCTCCTGCATTGCAGGCAGATTCTTTACCAGTTGAGTTACCAGAGAAGCTGAACCTTGAGATTAACTGAACCTGAGATTAATTTCTGAAACTCACTTATTTACCTAAAATTTCAAGTGTCTTTATTCTTTTAGTAAAAAAAAAAAAAAAAAGGTTGTGGAGTTTTTGTTTGAAATGAACTGGAATCTTTTCTTAATTAGGTTTTGCCTTAGCATCTTTCAGCTCCAAAATATCTTCAGCTAGGCTTCTTAGTTAAAAAAATAAAGGGCTACTTGCAAATAAACCTACTGAAGATCTATTTCAAATGAAATAATGTATAGAAAAGTATATCAAAACACGAAATATTCTGCATTAGTAAGTCTTTGTGACACTATTGTCTTTATCAAGAATCCTGAAAAAAAAAAAAACAACTTTGCAAAAAAGTTTTCTTTCTCACCTTACAAAGAGTGTAACATTATGTAATATTTTGGAAATCACCTAACATTTAGTTCCTTAATGAAAATAGCATAGATTTCCCATTCTGTTGAAGTGACAGGAATCTCTACAGCCTCATCAGATAAAAAGTGATGGCCTTGAAAATACAAGAGAAGAGTTAAAGTGAGAATCAATGGAACTGTTTTTGTAGTAGTAATTATAGATTGAGAAGAGCTGATTTGGTTTTTAAGGCATTCTGAGTGGGAATTTACATGAGGGCAAACTTAATATCAGGGTCGTTAACCCAAGGAGAAACCAGTCTTTATAAGCTTGCTGCAGAGCATTATGAAGACATTTCTTCCAACAATCTCCTCATTTTATGTAAGCGAACAAAGTCTATGCAACACAGACAGCCCAAATCTAGTACAAGTGTTTGAGACAAATCCCCATATACGTGTATTTCTTGTCCTTGAAAACATCTCTCCATTCCCTTTTCTCCCCAGTCCTTGGCGACCACCATTCTGCTTTCTGCTTCTATGAGCTTGACTATTTTAGATTCTGCCTGTAAGTGAGATCATGTAGTATTTGTCTTCTGTGCTTGGCTTATTTTACTTAACATAATGTCTTTAAGGTTCATCCATGTTGACGCAAATGGCAGGATTTGTTTCTTTTTAAGACAGAATAATATTCCATCGCATGCGTATATACTACATTTTCTTCATCTGTTATTGAGCATTTAGATTGGTTCCATATCTTGTTAATAAGGTTACAATGAGCTTGAGAGTGCAGATAGATATCTCTTCCAGATCCTGGTTTTATTTCCTTTGCCTATATACCCAGAATTCCACCTATATTTAAAAAAAAAGAATTGAAGAAAAGGCTTTTCTCAAATTTTCATCATTACTTGCCACTTTTTCTGCTCTCCAATGATGAGTGAGCCTCTAGCTGAGAAAGACCGAACGAGTAGAAATGAGTCAGTCGTTGACAGAGGGGTGCACGACATGCTGCCTGGTCCATTGTTCCTTCACATCGTCATCGTGGATAAATGGGAGGCTAGCTGCATGCAGAGAAATGTATCACAGGGATCCCTTTCTTGTCTGCCAGGCACAGAGACACCCAGAACAATCACCATCTGTGTTTGAAGTCTGATTCTCTGGGGCAGAGCCTTGCTGAAGATACAGTACAGTCATGTAAACACCCCCAGTGTTAGTTCTCCTGGAAGCCCTCCTTCTGAGACTGCTTATTTAGCCGGGGGATTTGGGTTCCAAGAACCACACCTCATTTCACATTTCTTTATTTGCATGTTGTATAATTTTTTTTAAAGAGTGTGTTAAGATAATAAATGGTATTAAGATAACAACTGCCATCCTTTATGATGTGTTAATGAACCAGGTATTTAATATATATTTTCTCATTTTATCTTTCAGAGACTCCTTTATGGCAATTACTGTTATTTCACTTTATAGGAAACAAACTAAAGTTGGGAAAGATTACAGACTTGTCCAACAGTTCAGTCCACCATATTGCCTCTGTAGTTGCAATTTTTTTAGCCTACCGTTTTGAAACAAAACAGCATCCCTGTACTGCAATAGAACTGTGTTTACTGTTTCCTTCTGCTTCCAGAGCCAAGAGTATGGCTTTTCTCTGAATGCACTGACTGTCCATTTATCCACACACTGATTATACTCAAGGACAATACATCATTTGATATACTGTTGGTCTATTTTTATAAATTTTGATGTTTTCTTTTTTTAAGCATATTAAAGCCATAATTCTTTTTTTCTAGCTAGCTCAATTCGAGTAAAAACTTGCCAAACTGCAATTTTTTTCTCCACTTTGCAACAGAGCTATGAAACTGTTACCAAGATCTGAGCCTATGCATTTTGTTCACCAAACTATGATCTCATTGGTGTGGGAATGAAGGAGTAATTAAGGCAAAGAAATAGAGGATTAGAACCAGGAGGAACATCTCTGGTGCCTGTCCACTGCCCCTTCCTTCACCCCCAGAAAGGAGAAAGAGTAGGCTCTGTCTAAAAGAGAGAGGGGATGCCCAGCAACCTGGGTTATTTGTTAGAAAGCCACACATTGTAGCATTTTAAAAATATTCATTTAAAGGCATTTATTTTAAAATATTTTCAAATAAAACTTACTATTTAAAAACATGGTATACCACACCTGTGTTCTATTTTAAATGTTGATTTGCTCTATTGTTACATCCCAATTGAGTTAGAGAATAAGAATCAAGTATTGTTAGCAAAATATATGCATAGACATAGTCTCATAAAAGAAATTACAGCATATAACAGAATTTTGTGAAATGCTGATATTGGCATCAAGTTTGATAAGCTTAGAAACTACTTATGTCAATTCTTTAGTATTTTTCTGAAGTAGAGTCTACTTTTAGTGCTTAACAAAAATGCAAGGCTATCAGCCAGGACATGAAAGCAACCTAAATGTCCATCAACAGAGAAATGGATAAAGAAGATGTGATTATATATATGTATATATATAATGGAATATTACTCAGTCATAAAAAGAAATATATAATCCGATTTGCAACAACATGGATGGATCTAGAGATTGTCATACTGATTGAAGTAAGTCAGACAGAGAAGGGAAAATATATAATATCAATTATATATGGAATCTAAAAAAATGGTTTGAATGAACTTATTTATAAAACAGAAATTGAGTTACAGATGTAGAAAACAATCTTATGGCTATCAGAAGGAAAGTCAGGGGGCTAAACTGGGAGATTGGGATTGACATATACACACTGCTATATAGAAAATAGATTTGAGGACTGTATAGCACAGGGAACTCTACTCAGTACTCTATAATGACCCATATGGGAAAAGAATTTTAAAAAGAGTAGATATATGTATACGTATAACTGACTCATTGTACTGTATACCTGAAACTAACATGACATTGTACATCAACTATATTCTAATAAAAATTAAACTATAGCAAAACATAGGCTATTATAAAACAGCAAAAACTTTTGTCCTGATCTATATTCTTTGTAATGAACCATGTTTTTCTTTTGCCTGAGTGCTGGGTCAGTTTAAAATAAAATCTCTGTCTAGTTTTTACAGCCAATTATCTGTATTTACTAAACAAAGCATGTGCATGTGCAGGCAACATGGAAAAACCGAGTGAACTAGATATCTTTCCTAAAGTAAACAGAAAGAAGTATTGTGCAAAAGTCAACACTGGGTGAACTTTAAGGAATGAAGCTAATCTTAAATTTCAGAAATGAAGAATGTCGTAAATCATACCAATGTTTTCTTAGGTTAGTCTCCCAAGATAATATAAAAAAAAATTGAAAATAAACAAATGGGACCTAATAAAACTTACAGACTTTTCCAAAGCAAAGGAAACCATAAACAAAATGAAAAGACAACCTATAGAATGGGAGAAAGTATTTGCAAATGATGCAACCAACAAGGGCTTAAGTTTCTAAAATATACAACCAGTACATACAACTTGACAACAACAACAAAAACACAACCCAAGTGGAAAAATGGGCAGAAGAGCCAAAGAGGCATTTCTTCAAAGATGAAATACTGGTGGCCAATGGGCACATGAAAAGATGCTCGACATCACCAATTATTACAGAAATGCAAATTAAAACAACAGTGAGGATCACCTCACACCAGTCAGAATGGCCATCATTAAAAAGTCTACAAATAAAAAATGCTGGGGAGGGTATGAATAAAAGGGTACCCTCCTACACTGTTGGTGGGAATGTAAGCTGGTTCAGCCACTGTGGAAAACAGTATAGAGGTTCCTCAGAAAACTAAAAATATAATTACCATATAATCCAGCAATCCCATTCCTGGGCATATATCCAGAGAAAAGTTTAATTCAAAAAATATATGCACTTCTACATTCATAGCAACACTATTCACAATAGCCAAGACATGGAAACAACATAAATGTCCATTGACAGGTGAATGGATAAAGAAGATGTGGTACATATATAAATGGAATATTACTGAGCAACAAAAAGAACAAAATCAGGCCATTTGCAGCAACAAGGATGCAACTAGAGATTGTCATACTAAGTGAAGTAAGTCAGAAAGACAAGTACCATGTGACATGGTACAGACATAGCATCAGGGACATAGAGAATATTTTGGTATTTGCCAAGGGGAAAGGGGTGGGAGAAGGTTGGATTGGGAGTTTTGAATTAGCAGTTGCAAATTTTGTATTAATATATATAGAATGGAAAAACAGCAAGCAGCTGCTGTATAACATAAGAACTATACTCATTATCCTCTGATAAACCATAATGGAAAAGAATATGAAAAAGAATATATATATATATGTATATATATATATAGTATGTATGTATGTGTATATAACTGAGTCAGTTTGCTGTACAGTAATAATTTATACAACATTGTGAATCAACAGTAGGTCAATAAAAATTATTTAAAGTTAAAAAAAAAAAAGAAATGAAGAATGTCGGCTCACAAGCTGATGGCACTATAGCCCAGTGAGGATTAGCCTTGGAGTAGACTCTCATGCCAAGTTGCTGGGTTTACAGGACACACAGACATGGTCCTGGTCCTCAGGAGGTGGAACTTGGACCTGAAATTCCTAATTGAGCTGGGACCTTGGAAATTCTGTACCTCAGTGAAAGAGGATTAAATATTCAGATGACCAGTCTTAAAATGCAAAGAAGCCCCTCTCTGACAGCCGATGTGGTTAGAAAAAGTTTCTAGTGAGAAACTGAAATAAAACATGATATGTGGTTGTAGACACAACTTACGCTAGCCATGTGGTGCTGAAATCATTTTTACAGGGACTTAATGTAAATCTGGTCCTGAGGATACCCCTGGAGCTCCTGGCAGAAGCAAATACAAAACCACCGCCTTGGGACAGTTTCCTGAATCCATTTATACTGTGAAAAGTGAAATGTGAGTTGTTCAGTTGTACCTAACTCTTTATGACCCCATGGACTGTAGCCCACTAGGCTCCTCTGTCCATGGGAACTTCCAGGCGAGGTTACTGGAGTGGTTTGCCGTTTCCTTCTCCAGAGGATCTTCCCAATCCAGGGATCAAAACCAGGGCTTCTGCACTGCAGGCAGGTTCTTTACTGACTGAGCTACCAGGGAACTGTACACACATGGAAAAAACAATATGGAGTCAAAAATTAAAATTATAGATAAAATGAAGAAACAGTCCCTTAGGAGAGAAATCAGTGGACACAACAAACAGAAAGATGAGCACAGTAAGAACTTGACATAATTTAACATAATTTAAATGGTGCTATTTAAAATGATTAAGTGGAAAAATGATGGAGTAGAAATATATAGAAACAGTAGGAAACAATTTACAAAGAATAGGCAAGTCTGAAAAAGTAACAATTTGAATATCCACAAATGAAAAAATATTCATCGGGAAAAAAGTCTCAGTGGATGGTATATCAGTTATCTCTTGCCATAGTGTGTTGCTTTGGACTCGAGAGGTATGAAAGTCTGAAAGTATTAGTTGCTCAGTTGTGTTCAACTCTATGTGACCTCGTGGAGCCCACCAGGCTCCTCTGTCCATGGACTTCTCTAAGCAAGAATACTGGAGTGGGTAGCCATTCCCTTCTCCAGTGGATCTTCCCGACCCAGGGATCGAAACTGGGTCTCCTGCATTGCAGGTGGATTCTTTACCTTCTGCGCTACCAAGGAAGCTGAGAAGTATACAACAAGCGTTTATTCCTTATGTGCCTGGAGTCAGCTGGGGCTGCCTAGGTGGCGTTGTTGCCCTTGGCTGGGATTGCTCACCTATGAGGGGTCAGCTGGCTTTTGGCTGCTATAAGTTGGCCTCAGTTGGGGTGACGAGGGTGACTGGGCTCCATCTCACATGCTTCTCTTCCTGCAGTAGACTACTAGGCATGTTCTTATGGCAATGATAGAGCAAGGGCACAATAACTGACACACTGTCACTCCTGCTTCATTTTCTTGATCAAAAATGACTCGACCAAGCCCTGAGTCAAGGTCAGGGCAGAGCATCACATTCATGATGAGAGGGCATTGCATTGCACAGTCGTGTGGAATAGGATATTTCAGTGAGACGTGAAGAATTGAGGACATCGCTGCAATAGATTGCAGATGAGTGAAAGAGCTTGTTAAACACACCTGAATAGAGAATGAGTGAAAAAGGAAAACTTGAAAAAAACCTCTCAATTTACAGCAAGCAGAGAAGCAAAGAGATAGGATATATGAAAAAGTTACGACATTAGAAGTACAGACTGAGATGGCCTGTCATATATCTAATAAGAGTGCCAGGGAAGACAGTACATTTAAGGAGGAAATAGTGAGAATTTTCCTGAGTTTATAACAGACCTATTTTCTCATAATTTGAAAGCATGATCAGCTCTGAGAAGAACTTTATTTTTTTTTAAAGTCATACCTAAATGCACTTTAGTAAAACTTGAGAATGTAAAGAGAAAATTTCAAAGCCACAAGGAAGAACAGAGATTACTTATTAAAATACAACCAGTTGCTGCTGCTGCTGCTAAGTCGCTTCAGTTGTGTCCAACTCTGTTCGACTCCATAGACGGCAGCCCACCAGGCTCCCCTGTCCCTGGGATTCTCCAGGCAAGAATACTGGAGTGGGTTGCCATTTCCTTCTCCAATGCATGAAAATGAAAAGTGAAAGTGAAGTCGCTCAGTCGTGTCTGACTCTTCATGACCCCAGGGACTGTAGCCTACCAGGCTCCTCTGTCCATGGGATTTTCCAGGCAAGAGTATGGAGTGGGTTGCCAGTTTCTTCTTCAAAATACAACCAGTAAATGAAAGCAAACTTTTCATTAACAACAATAGATACCATAAGACAACAAACTATACTCTATGAGGACTGAGGGAAAATAGCCATCAATATGGAATTCTATATGATACAAAAAAGTCACTACAAAATGAGGGCAAAATAAAAGGCTATGCTAAACAACCATTACCTAATGTGCTTTAGAAAGAAAAAAAAAATAAATCCAGGAGGAAGGAATAAAATCAGAGAAGCAACAATGATCACAGACAGTGCATAATTTAAATTTTTATTAACTGAAGATACCACGATAACCAAAATAATGGCTATGGCTGGGGAGGCTTGAAAACAGAGTAGATTAAGCTCCTTCACAAGGAAAATGTGAAGGAGTAACTAGAGCTAAAGAATTCCAAGTTTCTCGTGTTACTCAGGAGAAGACTTGAGGTATTAATTAACTGTAAATTTTGTTAAGGCAAGCATGCTTGTTAAAATATAAGGGTAATTATTAGAAGGACAGAAATAGAATATATAGCTTCAGAATCAATAGAGGAAAGTGGAGTCTACAGAGAACCTAACTATTCTATGGAAGGCAGGAAGTGAAAAGAAGCATTCTATCTTTCTCGCTATATATAATTAGAAACATGAAATAAGGTAGAAGAAATGTAATCACACTGTTTGTAAATGTATTAAACTCAAAAATGCTTGGTCTCATTAACAGGGAAATGTCAAATGAAGAAAAGAGATACAATTTTATGGCCATCGCATTGTGAAAAGAATTAAACTGCTAATAACACCAGATTTGTTGCCAAGGATATAGGAAAATAGGTCATGTTATACACTGTTGGCACAAGTGTAACTTGGTACTTTGTAAGGCAGTATAATAATTCCTAATAAAATTGAATAGATACAAACATATGCCCAGATGTTAGAGAAACTCTCATGTGCATACAGAAGGAGATATACATAAAGATGTTAACAGGGAAAAACTGGAAGCAACCAAAAACTGTAAGGTAGAGGCAACCTATAAAAAGCAAACATTAAAGAATATATATAGTATTCTCCTGTCTCTTTGTGTCACATATGTGTGTGTGTATAACATACGCATATATACCTTAAAGTATACACTTATATATTATAACTACACGAGCAGGTTATATGCATATATCTTAAACTTGCCAATGCCATGTGGGTAAATAAAAATATACTTATAAGTAGAAGCTATAAAATGTGCCGTACAAGGACATCCACCAACCTCAGGGTGGTGGTTACCTCTGGGAAGAAAGCAAAAGTTATCTAAGGATAAAGAAGGTGAAGAGGGCTTTAATAGACTCTTTTATTTTTTTAATCTGTATTAAGTTGGCAAAATGTTGGCAACTGTAAAATTTGTGTGGCAACTTCATAGTCATTTGTTACAGCTGTACATTTCTATATGTTTGAAAAATTTCATAATTAAAATTTTAAAGAATTCTGGCTAACATAAAATACTCAGAGAAACACCAGCAATCATCACAGCAGAGAATGAAATTCAAAGCCAAGGAGAAGTGTTCAAAGGAATCACATTTTTGGAAAGTCATGACATTCCTAAGGTGAGGCATTAACAGAAATGTAACTGTAATCACGATTATGTACTCAAGATTTCCTACTTCTTTAGCAAAAAAATTAATGTTTAACCCAATGTATTGCACTTGGTAGTGTTAGGAGAGCACCATAAACACGCTGTTCTCTGTCCCTCAGCTACATTCAAATTACAATCAGTCAGCTTTGACATTTCATGACTTTCTGGGCCTGGAATTCACCACCTCCACAAAGTATTAGCATTATTTTCCCATCTGAGGCCTTTTGGGCCACAGCAGTAATAACCTTGGGTTTTTTTTTGTGAGAGGTTATAACTGAACCTTCCTTGCGTTCCAAGGAAAATAGGCCCCATCTCATTTCAGTGTGATGTTTGTCAAACTCAGAGCTTCCTTCCAACTGTGTGTCTGATTTCCCAGTATTCTTCATGTTTCATTTGGGGCACTTTCATCTGGTGCTGCGAATGAACATAGGCTTTAATCTCCAAGGCCCAAAGGGATTGGAATGAGCAGGAGCCTCTCAGCGCTGTGCTTTTTTGATGCCCTTTTCAGGGACAGCTCATTAGCAGACAGAATGTTCTGCAAGCAGGGTGTTGAACTGGACCTAGCTTTTGGGGTAAATACATGGGAAGTAATAAGCCTGAGATGAGTTAAACTGTACAGTGTATTTGAGGCACATTTTTAAGGTCAATTTAAATTTTGTCAATGAGGTGATTTTTAAAATCAGCATTAGGACTGGGCTACCCATCTAATGGTAGCCACAGAGCACACAGTTGCTATGGCTTGGCTGTGCCCTCTGCTCCCATAATGCATGAAACCAACAGCCCTTCCAACCAGGGTAAGATTCGCAGAGATGCTCCTCACATCCCAATCTTGTGTCACCTTTAAGACACGTGGCAAATTTCCTTCTCTTGTTGATACCATTCTCTGTGGATTACTGTCTTCTTTAAGGGACACTAACATTTAAAAGGGTTTCCCTGGAGGCTCAGATGGTAAAGAATCTGCCTGCAATGTGGGAGACCATTTCTCACAACTTTGTAGTTGGACAAACCTAGGTGTGAATTCCAGTCTTGGATTACTCATTGTAGGATCTCAGGTACCTAATTTAACCTCTCTTTGCTCCAATTTCCTCATCTGAAAATTGGGAAAATAATAAGACATTTCAGAGGCTTGTTATGAGGACTGAGTCAGATAGTACAGAGTCTGTCCTGGCATACTGAATTAATCACAATTGTTACCAACATTCTTCTTTCCATTAATTTTCCTTGTCCTTCAGATTTCCATTCTGAGTTGAGAGTGATTATTTTGAACTTAGAGAAAAGCATTTTCATTTTATTCTTATCTGCTATTGATTAAAAATATCATGCTTTATTTCCAATGGAAGAGATTTTCTTGAATTTCTGTTTGGTATTCTGTGTCTTACATTTCTTTTTCTCTAACATGATTAAGAACAGAAACATTTGAAAAATTGAAGTCAAGCATATTCAGCAGTCAAGTGGTTTCAGTCTTAAGGGCCACTGTTCATCAAGCCACTTGAGGTACTTCTGACCTTTGCTGACTTCTCAGAGTGGCTGTTAATTCACTAAGGCATTGGTGTTGGTGTTAAGATCAGCCATTGGGGAACAGGACATCTAAGCTTTATTACACTGTGGGAGTTGTACTTCCTGTAAGAAAGGCCAAGAAAACAACCAGGGAAGCTGTAAGTTAAGTCCTTTCCATTTGCAGGTTGCCAGGAGAATAAGTCTGAGAACAAGTACCATTCCTTTATGTCTTTTAAGCAACGTCAGGCATGAACAAACAGTCGGTACTTAATAGTCACTTGCTGAGTAAATGTAATGCCTCCCATGGGGAGTCACCTCAAGACAGATTGTCATGGACTAATTGTATCCCCCCGAATTCACACATTGAAATCCTAAACTTCAAGGTGATGATATTAGGAGAAACTAGTTCACAAGGGTGGAGCCCCCACGAATGGGCTTAGTGCCCTTGTAAAAGTGACCTCAGAGGGCTCCTTGCTCCTCTTCTACTATGCAAGGATACAGGGAGATGATGTAGTCTATACCAGGAAGCGGTCTCTTACCAGACACTGGATCTGCAGGTGCCCTGACCTTGGACTTCCCAGCCTCCAGAATTATGAGAAATAACTGTTTGTTTTTTAAACCAGCCAGTCTGTAGTATTTTGTGGTAGCACCCTGAACAAACTAAGAAACAGACCCTATCAAGGATGGCTGACAATCATCAAGTCTTTTCCATCCTCCCCAAAAGTCCTGAAACTAAATGCCTATACAACTTGAACTGTGTTCTTTTATTTATTATTTTCAGTCATTGCCCAAAGAAAAATTTGTGGCTATATATATTTTCAATATTAGAAAATATAATTCTGGAAGGAAAAGCAGATCAATGAAATTTTGTAAATCAAGAGAAATTATTTTCCTCAAGAGAAATCATTTTCCTCAAGAGAAATTCAACTTTGTAAAGATTCCAGATGTCAGTGCTCTGTGAGTCCTGGAAAATCCGTCATTGCTTTGTATTTGTAATCTCTTACACAATTACTGAGCTTCAAAAACCTAACCACAGTAACTCTAGCATCTCCGGGGTCTGAGAACAGGCAGCTGCAGTTCTACGCTGTCATCCTCGCCACGGTCTCATCATGGTTCAGCTTCCGCTGGACATTCCAGTGGCCCTGCTCTTGGCAAAGTCTTCTTCACCTGCTCCCCCTCTGTGTGACCCTGCCTAGAAGAGTCTCATATAGCTCATACAGACCGAGCATAGCATTTTAACAGAACAACGGGGGCACAAGCGCTCCAAAGAACAATACAAGCCCTGTGGTGTTCCTGGCGTTTGGGCTAGGAGGTCGATTCTTATTACTTATAATGCTAGACAGTACTTCTGAGACATATTACTGAACTCTTTTTTCCTTTCTGTGTACATGACCGTTTTCATAGTCCATATTCCCACCCATCTGCTGTGGGGATGGGAATTAGAATAGAGAATTCTATATCTATTCTTTTTCAGATTATTTCCTATTATAGTTTATTACAAGATACTGAATATAGTTCCCTGTGCTATACAGTCATATCTTGTTGTTTACCTACGGAGTAGGGAATTCTGATGATTTAAATAGAAGTTTTGAGTCCCTGGTCAGGCAATGGGAAAACAAAATAAGAATTGGAAAAATGTTTATGTTTTGGGGGGGGATGGCAGGGGAAGGAAAAATTGGGAGATTGAGATGGACATAAATATTCTACTATATATAAAATAGGTAACTAATAAAGACCTACTGTATAGCACAGGGAACTCTTCTCAATACTCTATAATGCTCTATATGGGAAAAGAATTTTAAAAATTGTAGATGTATGTATGCTAGTGCTAAGTCGCTTTCAGTCATGTCTGACTCTTTGTGACTCCATGGACTGTAGACCACCAGGCTCCTGTGTCTATGGGATTCTCCAGGCAAGAATACTGAAATGGGTTGCCATTTCCTTCTTCAGGAGATCTTTCCAACCCAGGGATCGAACCTGTATCTTTTATGCCTCCTGCATTGGCAGGTGGGTTTTTTGCCACTAGAGCCACCTGGAAAGCCCAAAGATGTATGTGTGTGTGAAAACGACAGTGAAAGTTGCTCATTCGTGTCAGACTCTTGCGACCCCATGGGCTACACAGTCCATGGAATCCTCCAGGCCAGAATACTGGAGGGGGTAGCCTTTCCCTTCTCCAGGGGATCCTCTTAACCTAGTGATTGAACCCAGCTCTACCACATTGCAGGCAGACTCTTTTTCTTTCTTTTTTTATTTTGTCTTTTAAATTTGTTTTTTAATGGAAAGATAATCGCTTTATAGACTTTTGTTGTTTTCTGTTAAACCTCAACATGAATGAGCCATATGTATACATATATCCCCTCCCTTTTGAAACTCCCTCCCGTCTGCATCCCCATCCCACCCAGGCAGATTCTTTACCAGCTGAGCCAAAAGGGAAGCCCAAGAATACTGGACCTATTCCTTCTCCATTGGATCTTCCTGACCCAGGAATCTAACTGGGGTCTCCTGCATTGCATGTGGATTTAGAAGAGTCTCATATAGCTCATACAGACCGAGCATAGCATTTTAACAGAACAACGGGGGCACAAGCGCTCCAAAGAACAATACAAGCCCTGTGGTGTTCCTGGCGTTTGGGCTAGGAAGTCGATTCTTATTACTTATAATGCTAATGGAGACAGTACTTCTGAGACATATTACTGAACTCTTTTTTCCTTTCTGTGTACATGACCGTTTTCATAGTCCATATTCCCACCCATCTGCTGTGGGGATGGGAATTAGAGTAGAGAATTCTATATCTATTCTTTTTCAGATTATTTCCTATTATAGTTTATTACAAGATACTGAATATAGTTCCCTGTGCTATACAGTCATATCTTGTTGTTTACCTACGGAGTAGGGAATTCTGATGATTTAAATAGAAGTTTTGAGTCCCTGGTCAGGCAATGGGAAAACAAAATAAGAATTGGAAAAATGTTTATGTTTTGGGGGGGGATGGCAGGGGAAGGAAAAATTGGGAGATTGAGATGGACATAAATATTCTACTATATATAAAATAGGTAACTAATAAAGACCTACTGTATAGCACAGGGAACTCTTCTCAATACTCTATAATGCTCTATATGGGAAAAGAATTTTAAAAATTGTAGATGTATGTATGCTAGTGCTAAGTCGCTTTCAGTCATGTCTGACTCTTTGTGACTCCATGGACTGTAGACCACCAGGCTCCTGTGTCTATGGGATTCTCCAGGCAAGAATACTGAAATGGGTTGCCATTTCCTTCTTCAGGAGATCTTTCCAACCCAGGGATCGAACCTGTATCTTTTATGCCTCCTGCATTGGCAGGTGGGTTTTTTGCCACTAGAGCCACCTGGAAAGCCCAAAGATGTATGTGTGTGTGAAAACGACAGTGAAAGTTGCTCATTCGTGTCAGACTCTTGCGACCCCATGGGCTACACAGTCCATGGAATCCTCCAGGCCAGAATACTGGAGGGGGTAGCCTTTCCCTTCTCCAGGGGATCCTCTTAACCTAGTGATTGAACCCAGCTCTACCACATTGCAGGCAGACTCTTTTTCTTTCTTTTTTTATTTTGTCTTTTAAATTTGTTTTTTAATGGAAAGATAATCGCTTTATAGACTTTTGTTGTTTTCTGTTAAACCTCAACATGAATGAGCCATATGTATACATATATCCCCTCCCTTTTGAAACTCCCTCCCGTCTGCATCCCCATCCCACCCAGGCAGATTCTTTACCAGCTGAGCCAAAAGGGAAGCCCAAGAATACTGGACCTATTCCTTCTCCATTGGATCTTCCTGACCCAGGAATCTAACTGGGGTCTCCTGCATTGCACGTGGATTCTTTACCAACTGAGCTATCAGTGTGTGTATATAAATGTATATATATATATATATATATAAAACAAAAAATAAATTTAAAAATTAAAATGTTTATATCTCTATTAGCATACTGAAAGCTAGGTCTGCTGAACTTGACTGGAAATTGCTAGAAGCCAGGGAGAATTCAGTACATAAGGGCATTTCACATCAGACAGGGAGAAATGGTATGAAGGGGACCTTATTTTCTAGTTATGAGAATGAGAAGGCAGGAGAAATGGAGTAAGAAGACCAGACAAGGGTCCTTTGTTCCCATCCATCGTTGTGGATAGAATTCAAGGAAGAGAGCACTATTAAATGTCTCGTTAGGCATAGGTCAGCCTGAGAGCATTGGAGCAAGAGACCTGCCTCTTTTGATGTCACCCAGGGGAAGATGTAGGGATGGCCTGACAGGAGGATGCAGGATGTCTCTAGAAGTTCTGTATTCAACCCGGGCCATATCCAACATGGGGTGCGGGAATTAGCAGCACGGTAGAGAGAGAAGAGTCGGGAGAAACAGCCAGAGACCACACTGGTGGCTCCCCAAGCCTAGGTCTGGCAGGTAGGGTCTTGAAACTTCCTGAGTGTTCTCTTGAAGAATGCAGAGGTTCTTGGATGTTGGAGCACTGTCAGAAGCCAGGAGACTGAACAGGAAGGACACAACGGAACAGGGCTTTGAGGCTGGAGTAGAGGCCACAGCCTTCAGAGACGGGTGCATGATGTTCCAGTAGTGCCGGATGGAATTAGCTGCATCTCAGTGGCCTCATTCAGGGACTCATAGACCAACACAAATAGTCACAGACTCCTCACAGGGACATGGTGGACCATGCCTGACCTGCCACCTGCCAAACGGCAAGGGACTGTGCACATGGCGCCAGAGGCCCTCCTTTTCCTTACTCCCAGGAATCAAGCAAATTCTCCCACCCACTCTATTCAGTAGGTGTCATTTCAGATAGAAGTGGACGGAGGCAGGAGATTAGAGAGACTGTGTACTAGTATCAGTCAGAGCAGGTCATCTGAATGAGACCATTTAACCAAACACACGAAGCTGCTATTGACGGGCAAGTTAAAGTCACCACCCTCTGCCCCAACTTCCAGGACAGTGGGTACTGTGAGAAAGACTGGGTGGCTAATAGATACTAAGGTACATTTTCTTCACACATATGTGTAAAGATATTAAGCTGCAGAACATCTCGGCAACAAAGGAAACAGTTGTATATTTTTAAATATCTCTTTTCTTCTAAAAAAGATTTGAGGCAATTAAAACCTATACATTGTAAAGTAAATACATAAGGGAAGAGCCAAAAATTGAGTAAGGTTTAGTTAGTAGGCATGAAGAATAAAATGATGCAGACACACTTAACATACGTGTTACAAGCTATAGAAAGCTAGTATGAGACGGGTGATACCTTGCATCTTCTCTGTTCATGGAATGTCAATATGTTTGTGGAAGAAATCAGAAAAGCAGAAACACCTGATTGCCAGCACTTCCTAGACTTCTTGGAGCATAGTGTATGTTCAGTAAATATTTGCTGAGTGAATAAAAGAAAAAATACAGGAAGCATTAGCATACAAATGGATAACAAGACATTTTTCACTTGTCTTTGATAGTGGGCCAGATGATGGAGTGGGGGGAGGGGTTCTGGTAAGGCAGGAAGGAGGGGTACCCTGAGCGACATGCACGGAAGTGGGAAAAAAGAAGGGGGTGGGTGTGGGGACTTAGCTGTGTTTCTCACCTCATCTCCCCCAAGATGTGAGTTCGGTGCTGTTGTCTGTGTGTGTGTGATTGTTTTCTTGGGCAGAGGTGCCTGCTGTAGTTTCAGGTGAGTGGATGTGACCTTCAGTGGTGCCTTATGCAGCAGAGATTCAGGGCCAGGGCAGAACAGATTGTCTGGGAGGAAGGAACAAGGCACTTAGCATGGCTTCTGGAAGGGAGGCCTAGACCTGTGGGCCCGGGGGGAACTTTGGTCTACAATTCAACTTTATACACATATACTCATAACTCACTGATTACCCGGAAAGAAAGAGAAGAACATGCTGTAACTTTAAACTGTGTTTCATTAAACTTACATTGTGTGATGAATTAAGATTGTTTTAATAACCCTGCAATATCTTGTTACTAGCACAATTTGACTATTGTTTATTAAAAGTTAAGATGCCAGTTCACTAAATGTCAACATTTAAAGTACACTGCAATTAGTGTAAGTTTGTGTTTGGCTTTTCTTTATTTCTTAAAATGCCAGAATCTCAAAAAGAAAAAGCCACTACAGGCCCTGTCTGAGATATTCTGGTGCGAATAGTAAAACCACACAGCGCTACTGATGGTTCTCTCAGTGTGATGCTTTTTCTGTCCCCTCTATGCATTTCACACACTGTTCCCTGGGCCAGGAGCACAGACTTCTCATATTTAGCCCACTTCCACCCTCAGCAATATTTTTTGGGATTACATCTTTCTTCAAGACTCAACCCACGTATCACATCCTCCCAGAAGCTCCCACTTCTTCCATCTTGGGTTCAAGGCCTCTCTTTTCACAGCACTTGTCATATTTACCGCTCATCTCTCTTCTCCACTAGAGTATAAATTCCTTTAGGAAAGACACCATCCATTTCACCCTTTTTGTGTTCTTAGAATTTGGCACATTGTCTGGCACTAGGTAGATGCCAGCCCTTACCGCAAAGTTCTGGGAATTCCAAATTTCTAGTTACGTCCCTCCCCAGCATGACTGGAGCACAGTTTTAGAGAGTGGGTAGGTAGCACTAGCGGCAAAGAGCCTGCCTGATGACGTAGGAGACAAAAGAGACGCGGGTTCCATCTCTGAGTCAGGAAGATCCCTGGGGGAGGGCATCGCAACCCATGCCAGTATTCTTGCCTGGAGAATCCCATGGACAGAGGAGCCTGGCGGGCTACAGTCCATAGGGTTGCAAAGAGTCAGACACGACTGGAACAACTTAGCAAGAATGCATAGTCCTAAATCTACATGAGTAAATAGCACAGATTCAGCAGAAAGTATGTCAACTGGGGAGAGACACGTTACACAGCAGGGCTCTGACTTTTCCTCTCCAATATTAGAGGTCTGGGGGCAAGATTAAAGCAGAGAGAAAGTTTTTGTTAGACTGAGAATAGGAGGCTGCTGTTACTGTGCAGGAAGACAGTTGGAGGTGAAATGCTTTGTCTCAGGCCCAGGCACTGTGGAGGACGGACTTGGTGGAGCTGGTGCAGCCCCTGCTAATCGCAAAGCTGTGCTGAGTCATGGGCTCTTCCTGGCACGCAGCCTCTGCCTACAAAACACCCAGTGGCAGTGTGAGTCTGCACTGTGCGTGCTTTCTAAAAACAAAAACTTCCTGTTCTTGTTTAGATGGCTGGTCTTTCGCGATACAGGCAGTTTAAAAAAATTATCGAGGACCAATCTGTCATAAGAAAGGGCTTGAGTCTTAAGAATATTGAAAACTAGGGAAATTAAGACAACTCAGAAGACATGAATTAATACTCCACTTTCATAGACTGTACAAGACTATTCTGCATTCCACCCAGAGGATGAGCACTTGTATACTGTCCCGGAGAGTTGTTATATGGGGTCCATAAATCTTTGCTGGCATTACCTGGCCAGGCAGTGATGAAATCATTACCTGACAGGCATAGAAAACAAACTTATGGTTGCCACAAAGGAAAGGATAAGTTAGGGAAGGGATAAATTAGGAGTTTTGGATTAGTAGATACAAAATACCATATATAAAAGAGATAACAAAATCCTAATGTATAGCACAGAAAAATATTTTCAATATTTTAGAATAATCTATAAATCAGAAGAATATGAGAAAGAATATATACATGTGTGTTTGTGTATAACAATCACTTTACTGTACACCAAGAACTAACACAACATTGTAAATCAACTATAATTTTGAAAAAAGATTATTGGCTGACAGAAATTGCACTGGAAATCAACATGTCAACCAGCCTAATTAATTCACTGGAGTAATTAATTATATAGCATTTTTCTAATTAGTGAATGTTTTCACCTGTCAGAACCAGAGGTAAATGCCACACTGGAATTGGCGGCGGTGGGTGGGGGGTGCGGGGTTCCTCCTCATTATACTCAACAGTAAATTGAGAGGAGCGCAGAATACTAAACATACGTGGGAAGGGCCCAGCAGTGGGAAGTGGGCATGCTGAGTCTCAACACTGTCAGTGGGCACTGGGAAAGAGCAGCAAGTAGACCACTTTGAGGTAGATCATGAGGTCAGAGACATTTGTGTTATTATAAACTACAAACAGGAACTACTATACCAAATTACAAGCAACATACACGTGCAGGCTTATTTTGCTTCAAATTTTTCATTACCTTCAGTTTCCTTGGGGATCTTTGGATACCCAAAGTGACAAATGTATGTTTGGTGGTGGCAATGACAGGATTTAGGCTGCTACATTGGTTCCCTATTTATGGCCTTTCCTTTTCAATCAGTAAACTTTGCTAGCTGACTAAGATGGACCAAAGGAAGCCAGTATGGAATGTGAGGAGCTTTTCACAATGATTTTTACCAGGAAGAGGAGTATCTTCTAACATGCAGACCCCAATTAAGACATGGGCATTTGATACCTAACAAGGACATGTTGTATAGCACATAGAACTCTACTCAATACTCTGTGATGACTTGTATGGGAAAATAATCTAAATGAAATTGGATATATGTATAACTGATTCACTCTGCTGTATACCTGAACCCAAGACAACATTATAAATCAACTATCCTGCAAAAAAAAAAAAAAAAAAAGATATGGACATTTGATCTCCGCTGTTATGCACATTCTTACAGAGAAATCCATGCACATTCTGGAGTGCCTTGATCTGGTGCTGTTTGGGCATTTATGGACAGTGGAAGCTCCAGTTTGCTTGAAAGTTATGAGATTAATATTCCTGATGCTCTCACCAGCATAGAACCTCAACTGATTGCCACTGGAGCTGAGCCAAAGTGAAACAGAACAGTGAAGTTCCTCTACTGTCTTTTAGATTTTTCTGTCTTTAGAAGTATAAAGTGATAAACAACAGCAAACATGGTGAATTCATGGATTTCTTGACAGAAATACCCTGTTTTCTGAAAATATTAGTCTGTATTTTGTTATTCTACCTTGGTTGATTTCTGACAGCTGCTTCATTGGATTTCACAGGGAGCCTTGTTTTGTTTAATTATCAGACCTTCTGTGTGAATTTGAACGGGCAAAGTTCAAATGAAGGGGCGTTCTGAGGTCCTAAGTTTGTGTGTTTTTCTCACTTGTGATCACAAAGAATGAAAACAAGTTGATGAGGGGTAGGATGGGGTAAGAAAACGAATGTTTGGAAACTAAAAGTTCTCACGTGTACCAGATACATTTTGAGACAACCTGGTAGATTTGTTATGGAAATCAGTGGAGGACTTGAAACCATATACAGTTGTCTTAAAGAAAATAAGTCTGTGTGCTACCCCAGACCCATACTGGACCAAGGCCAAACGTAAGGAGAAGGTGCACTGGTCAGCAGTTAACAAATCAACCAACCTATCCTATTAGAGAGATAGACGCCACACCTTCAAAGGGGGCCTATCTTCTCGGGGAAATGTTGCCCTGAGAGCTGGGGTATAGTATAAAAGGCTATGTCAGGGGGAATATTTTTGAATTGATAAGGGAGTTTAGAAAGCTAAGGGGAAATTTCCATTAGCAGTTTCAGAAGAAAACAAGTTTAAAGGGAGAGTGGCATTCTACCATCATTCTACTGTGATTTGATCTGTAACTGAATAGCAAATTACAATATTTTTATTTTCTGTTATCAACTTAAGGTGATTATCTTCATATTACAGAGTATGGCTTCGATTTTACCTGCTTCCAATACATCCATGAGATCTGACAGGAATACATATGTTGGGTGAGTAATTTTGACTTTTTTCTATTGACTTTGACAAGATGGAGATTCTTTGGACTTTGTATTAAATGTTCAGAAGATGGATCTCTACAGTTATGTAAGTTTCTTAAGTTTAGAGATCACGTAGTTGGAACACAGTTCAGAATACAAAGCAAAAACAATGCCAATTTTCTTCTCAGTGGCATTTTCTTTCCTCAGTTCTTGGGAGAGTTTAGCTCATTTTTAAGAAAGTGGGGCAATATGTCAATTACATCTCAGTTAAAGAAAAAAGAAAGTGAGGGCAAAACAAGTCACAAAAAAACATGGAAAATCTGAACCAACCTGCCTGAATGAACAAATTCACAGTTCAGCCTGAAATTCAGTGTGGAGTTCAGTCTTTGATTCCAAGACTATGTGCTGTATCTGAGATATAATTTAAGGGGCCTCCTGGTATCTAAGGCAGATTTAACTGTGTTGTAGCATATTACAAAGTGATTTCATATGCTTTGTGATGGACTTTACATAGAATTCACTTTTAAAATACCATGTAGCTTATTCATCTCAGAGGTAGACATAAATCTGCAAATTTAGCTCCAATTCTTGTCCCAGGTTCACAGAACATAATAGAGCATTAATCTTCATGAAGCTTAAGGAATTTTTGCAAGTTCCCTCTGATTTGCTGAGAGTTGTGTAAAATGTCTGCTTAAAGCCTCCATCAGGTCAGCATTTCAGAAAGTGCTACACTTACACATCTCAAACAGAAGTAGCCTTCCACTGTGTTCATTTCTTCAGGGAAGCCAAGGAGAAAGAAAAGGAAAAATTATGAAGATGGAGGTAATAGTAAAATGGAAAGACTTCTCAGCCAGCACTTTACTTTACTGACCGTGCTATGTAGCTTGTCATAGTTTGCTAAAAGACTTTATTCCCAATCCCATCTCTGGCTTATGTTTTAGAAGAAAAAAAGGCAAAACAAGGTAGAGGAGAAGACAGTAAATGCAAGTCTATTTAATAAAAATTATATATCTTGGAACAACTGAAACAATTGTCTGATTCATACTGGATTGAATTTGGTATGATACCCCAAATTAATACTTTATCTGGTCATTGGCAAGCATGATCATCTTAGAAATGCTTCTCGATGAACCCAATATAATAAAAATCTACAGACATCTCCTTGCCCCAATTTCTAGTCCAAGGGATCATTAGACAATGGGACAGACATCAAGGAGAACTAAAGAATGAATTAAGAGGGCATTATTATTAACATGAAAGAATATAATTAATGGTTATGCCAGTTTGAGAAGTTCTTGATGATAGGAGAGGTGGAGTAGATCAGTGATTTTCAAAATACAAAGTCCCAGATCTCCTTGATCAACTAAATCAGATTTTCCAGGTATCACTACTTTTTAAAGCACTGTGGGTGATTCTGATATGTAGTTAGATTTTGACTGTCTGGAGTAGATGAACTCTTTTAAAGAGTAATGATTCACTCATTCAATTGGGAATCCAAAGGAAAAATATCCAGATAGTGAAGCTGTTTTGGCAGAGTAAGACAGGAAGCATAACAGAAACTGGAAGAGAAAGTGGATGGTGGTGTTTCTCAAACTTTAATGTGCATGAGAATCACAAAAGAGTTAGTTGAAATGTAGACTTCATTAGATCTAGGGTAGGGAGTAAGATTTTGCATTCCTAACAAGTTGTCCAGGTGAATGCTGCTGACCCTGCTGGTTCATTGACCACTTTGTCTAGCAAGGGACAGTGGGTAAATGTCCTCTTGCCCTTCATCAAGAGAAGAAAGGCGATATCCTTTTGCTTTGAAGCTTATTCTGAAAGTGCACTAATGCCATGGAATATTTTATTTTTGAAATCTACTCTGATTCACTAAAAATCTATTATCCTAAATGTCTTGGAAATTAATAGTATTTCTGTTCTACTTCCTGAACAGTTAAATTTAATTCAGCAAGTAGAATTTTTAAAGATTTGGAATTTAAAAAAAAGATGTATATGTACAGCTGAGGCCCTACGCAGTTCACCTGAAACAAACACCGTTAATCGGCTAGGCATGGGTGCTCATTGTGCCAGACTCTTTGAGACCCCATGGACTGTAGACCACCGAGCTCCTCTGTCCATGGAATTCTCCAGGCAAACATACTGGAGTGGATTGCCATTAACTAATTGGCTATACTATAACAGAAAATAAAAAGCTTTTAAATAAAAGATATAAGAGAGAGCTTGCATGAGGGAATTCATATCTTTCTGGGGAGACAAAAAAATTAACATGTGAAATGCTAAAATAAATGCTTTAGGAGCACAGTGGGGAGGAATTCATAACGACCAGAGAGGAAAGATGCTTTGAAAAGCCTTCACAGAGGATATGGTATTTGAATTTGACCTTGATGAATGAGTAGGAGGGTTTCCTTTTCTCCACACTCTCTTTATTGTTTGTAGACTTTTTAGATGGTGGTCATTCTAACTGGTGTGAGATGGTACCTCATTGTAGTTTTGATATGCATTTCTTTAATACCTAGTGAGGGCTTCCCTGATAGCTCAGTTGGTAAAGAATCCACCTGCAATGCAGGAGATCTCAGTTTGATTCCTGGGTCAGGAAGATCCCCTAGAGACGGGATAGGCTACCCACTCCAGTATTCTGGCCTGGAGAATTCCATGGACTGTATAGTCCATGGGGTTGCGAGAGTTGGACACGACTGAGCAACTTTCACTTTCAGCATCTTTTCACATGCCTCTTGGTCATCTGCATGTCTTCTTAGGAGAAATGTCTAGGTAGGTCTCTGCCTATTTTTGAATGAGTGTGTTGTTTTGATATTGAGCTGCATGAGATGTTTGTATATTTTGGAGATTAATCTTTTAATCAGTTGTTTCACTTGCAAATATTTTCTCTCATTCTGAGGGCTGTCTTTTCATCTTGTTAATGGTTTTCTTTGCTGTGCTGAAGATTTTAAGTTCAATTAGGTCCCATTTGTTTATTTTTAAAATTTTCATTACTCAAGGCCATTTTACTCCAATAAAAAATCTATATATATCTGAAACCATACTTAAAAAAAAAAAAAGTGAGTAGGATTCCAGTAATTAAAAAATGGAAGGGTAGTAGAAGGCTGTTTTAGGAACAAAGGCCTAGAGCAAGGGTGTTTAACTTTGGCTTCACATCAGATCATCCCAGAAGATCTGAAACATAATCAGAGTTTAAATTAATTGGGGCCTGAGCACCAATGTTTCCTTCAAAGCCACTTGGTGATTTTAATGTACAATCAGGTTGAGGATCATCAGAGATATAGAAAGATACAAGGTTTTTTGTTAAGGGATTTGAGGTATTTGGAGGGAAATGGGAGGTCTGTAGAACAGAGAAGTCCCAGATGGCTCTTGGTAAAGATGGCTGGATCCACTGTGGTGTAGGGGACATAATTTTTTTTATCACTATTAATTAAAGTAGTATATAATTATTATTGAAATAACCAAAGTCTATATAGAGGATGTGCTTCATAAATATGAATGTTTGAGTTAAGGTGATTTCTATAACAGCAGTCAATTCACTGTCTTGACTTCCACGTCTTGTATTACTTTACCAAGAGAGGGATGAAAAGCTGGTGGTCCAGCTTGCACTGCTGTGCTGGAGGTCTAAGCTGGGGAGGTGACCACTGGTGTGGAGAGGAGGTGATGTATTCAGCATGATTGATGGAATCCTCAATGGCAGTGCTACTCTGAGTGCGATCCTTGGGCCAGCAACATCACACCAATGAGCAGCTTGCTTAAAAGGCAAAATCTGACACACCCAACCTGCTGAATCAAAATTTCTAGAAGAGAAGCCACAAAGTATCCAGTGATTCTTATGCTTATTGAACTTTGAGAAACACTGGTCTATGGAGCTGAAAGACACTAGTGGACTCACAGATTACATGTACACATACACTCAGTTACAGACATCACAAAACCCCATGGAAAGTTGAGGAGACAAAGAAATATGCAGAGATGAAAAGACAGCAGTGATAAATTCCCTCAGCAGAGTGTATGGAAGGATTGCCATGGGAGCAAAAGCCTGCCTGTGCAGAAACGACTGCTCTGCAATTTCTTGGTTATATAATCTTCCACAAGCTTCTCAACTTCTGTAAGCTTCGGCTTCTTACAAATTGAATTATTAGTATTTGTTACCTAATAGAATGATTATAGGATTAAATGAAGCAATATATTTATTATATGCCGTTTTTATGACATTGTGGAATTTTCATACCTAATGCTATGCCTGGCACACAGTAAATACACAGCAAATCTTTGTCACTTTTATTCATTATACCATATTTCTTCCTTACAAATCCATTAATCCTAATGAAGGTTTGTGTCCAATATTTGGGCTTGTGGTTATCATAGAGGTAGAATAATATTTCTCTTCTGTGTGGTATCTCTCCAAATTGCTTTACATCTTCTTTGCATTATTATTATTATTTTTTTTCAGAAAAAGTTTTGTTCATGTTAAAAATCCTTACCTGGACTCTATGGATGAAGATGTTCTCTATCACTTGGATTTAGGGACAAAAACACACAACCTACCGGAAATGTTTGGGGATGTAAAGGTAAAATATTTCTAACTTTAGGGAAAACAATTTAATTTCCTCTGGTGATATTTCTCCTTATTTTCCTAAAATAAATATTACTCTTTTGGCTACAGAAATGTCAGAGGTCCAATAGGAACCAAAGTCATGCTCATTCTCAGAAACAATTTAGATTGTGCATGTCATAAACAATCATTTCCACCTCAACAAGACACAAAAGTTCCCAAACTAAATCTAATGCAAACATTGTTATTTGACTTCTCTGGATCCTAGAGATAAATCTGACTTTATTAACAATCCTGCTGGGTGTTCAGAATTCATTATGATTCAGTTCACTGTTTAACATCTTTATTTATAGATGAACCTCACTAATTTTCATTTTATCAAACTATGAAATAACTCAATAGAACTAACAATAGGATCTACCACTTCCTGAAAACAACCATTATTCAATATTTCATATTATTAAGATTTTTGTTATTTCATAAGACAATATTAGGCTTCCCTGGTGGCTCAGATGGTAAAGCGTCTGCCTACAATGTAGGAGACGCAGGTTCGATCCCTGGGTTGGGAAGATCCTCTGGAGAAGGAAATGGCAACACACTCCAGTACTCTTGCCTGGAAAATCCCATGGACGGAGGAGCCTGGTAGGCTACAGTCTATGGGGTCACAAACAGTCAGACATGACTGAGCGACTTCACCTCACCTCACCTCACCAAGACAATATTATGAGGGAAAATTGTTTATGGAATTTTACTAGGAAAATTGTATGTCTTTATTATTTATTTTATCTTAAATGTATATGTTAGTTATAAAAGTGGCTCATGTTCATTATTTAAAATTGGAAAAATATATAAAAGAACAATGACTTTAAAAAACACACCTAAGAAAAACTCCTACTCCTAGACATAGATGCCATCAACTTATTTTCTTTTCTTTTAAAACTTTTTAATAAATAGATTTTATAACAGTTGGAATTACAGAACTTTAAACCTTGTGTTTTTCATTTAACTAGATGTCATTCATATTTCCCCATATTACAATATTCTGTTTGAAACAGTTTTTATGGATGCCAAGTGCCTGTGCCATACATTATATAGTCTAAAATTGGCTTTCATGTTGAAGTATTTTCCATCATAAACAGACTCAAATGGATAGTTTTGTACCTAAAATTTTTTCACATATAGGTCTATTTCTTTAAGATGATTTATAGAGCTAGTCAAAGGGAATAAACTTATTTTTAAATTAATTTTGATTGGAGTATAGTTGCTTTACAATGTTGTGTTAATTTTTGCTGTACAGAAAAGTGAATTATAAATCTATATGTATATATGAAAGTGAAAGTGAAGTCGCTCAGTCATGTCCGACTTTTTGTGACCCCATGGACTGTAGCCTACCGGGCTCCTCCCTCCATGGGATTCTCCAGGCAAGAGTACTGGAGTGGGTTGCCATTTCCTTCTCCAGGAGATCTTCCTGACCTAGGGATCGAACCCAGGTCTCCCACATTCCAGGCAGATGCTTTTTTAGATTGTGCATGTCATAAACAATCATTTCCACCTCAACAAGACACAAAAGTTCCCAAACTAAATCTAATGCAAACATTGTTATTTGACTTCTCTGGATCCTAGAGATAAATCTGACTTTATTAACAATCCTGCTGGGTGTTCAGAATTCATTATGATTCAGTTCACTGTTTAACATCTTTATTTATAGATGAACCTCACTAATTTTCATTTTATCAAACTATGAAATAACTCAATAGAACTAACAATAGGATCTACCACTTCCTGAAAACAACCATTATTCAATATTTCATGTTATTAAGATTTTTGTTATTTCATAAGACAATATTAGGCTTCCCTGGTGGCTCAGATGGTAAAGCGTCTGCCTACAATGTAGGAGACGCAGGTTCGATCCCTGGGTTGGGAAGATCCTCTGGAGAAGGAAATGGCAACACACTCCAGTACTCTTGCCTGGAAAATCCCATGGACGGAGGAGCCTGGTAGGCTACAGTCTATGGGGTCACAAACAGTCAGACATGACTGAGCGACTTCACCTCACCTCACCTCACCAAGACAATATTATGAGGGAAAATTGTTTATGGAATTTTACTAGGAAAATTGTATGTCTTTATTATTTATTTTATCTTAAATGTATATGTTAGTTATAAAAGTGGCTCATGTTCATTATTTAAAATTGGAAAAATATATAAAAGAACAATGACTTTAAAAAACACACCTAAGAAAAACTCCTACTCCTAGACATAGATGCCATCAACTTATTTTCTTTTCTTTTAAAACTTTTTAATAAATAGATTTTATAACAGTTGGAATTACAGAACTTTAAACCTTGTGTTTTTCATTTAACTAGATGTCATTCATATTTCCCCATATTACAATATTCTGTTTGAAACAGTTTTTATGGATGCCAAGTGCCTGTGCCATACATTATATAGTCTAAAATTGGCTTTCATGTTGAAGTATTTTCCATCATAAACAGACTCAAATGGATAGTTTTGTACCTAAAATTTTTTCACATATAGGTCTATTTCTTTAAGATGATTTATAGAGCTAGTCAAAGGGAATAAACTTATTTTTAAATTAATTTTGATTGGAGTATAGTTGCTTTACAATGTTGTGTTAATTTTTGCTGTACAGAAAAGTGAATTATAAATCTATATGTATATATGAAAGTGAAAGTGAAGTCGCTCAGTCGTGTCCGACTTTTTGTGACCCCATGGACTGTAGCCTACCGGGCTCCTCCCTCCATGGGATTCTCCAGGCAAGAGTACTGGAGTGGGTTGCCATTTCCTTCTCCAGGAGATCTTCCTGACCTAGGGATCGAACCCAGGTCTCCCACATTCCAGGCAGATGCTTCCTCTGAGCCACCAGTGAAGGCCATATGTGTGTGTGTATATATATATATACACATCCCCTCTTTTTTGGGTTTCCTTCCCATTTAGTCACCACCAAGCACTGGGTAGAGTTCCCTGTAGTATATACTAGGCTCTCATTCATTATCTATTCCATATACGAACTTAAAAATCTTTTTGTGTGTGCTCTAAAAGGCCTACGTGGAATCACAGTGCCACTACTAGAGAACTGTGCAGTTTTCCACTGACTTTTATTCACTCCTCACTCCTTTAGCAATTATACTTGGAGAAGGCAATGGCCACCCACTCCAGTATTCTTGCCTGAAAAATCCTATGGACGGAAGAGCCTGGTGGGCTGCAGTCCATGGGGTCGCAGAGTCGGACACGACTTCACTTTCACTTTCACTTTTCACTTTCATGCATTGGAAGAAGGAAATGGCAACCCACTCCAGTGTTCTTGCCTGGAGAATCCCAGGGATGGCGGAGACTGATGGGCTGCCATCTATGGGGTCGCACTTCAGTCATGACTGAAGTGACTTAGCAGCAGCAGCAGCCGCAGCCATTATAAGAACAAAAATAAAAATTTGCACGTCCACTATCTCAAATCTTCACATTCCCTCTTTTAAGTGGGTATAGCAGATATTCATTTCTTCCATAAAATAAGGAAATTGAGTTCAGAGCGATCAAAGGTCGTTAACAAGTTATGCCATATAGTGGCAGCGCTAGGACTTGTCCAGTTTCCAGGATTCTTGCCTCCTGCACTAGGTGGGCTCTTTGAGTCATCGTAACTGAGAATAGTCTATTAATTGGCCTGGGGCACTGGAGAAAGGGGAGCAGGAGGAGGAGGATGTTAGGTACATGAAGAAGGAGGAGAAGGAAGGAAAGCAGTAAGAGGGAGGTGAAGAAATCAATCTATATTGCTCATTAACAATAGGTGTTAAATTGCTTCCTCCCCTCCCATTGCTCCTATGGCACAAGGTGTGAAGATACAGGCTGATCTGATGTGACCTGCTTGTTTCCTTATTCCTCTGCAATCAGTTACTCCTTGCCCTTTCATGGTATCCCTCAATCTTTTGCTTCCTCTTTTCAATGTAACCTCTTTTCTTACTGCTATTTCTGATATTTATGCTCCAAGAGAAATTGATCAAGGCTGTCTGTGATACTCATTAACCAGACTTTATCTGAATTCAGATGTTAAGTTTGAGGTTCATGCCTCACAACTTTTCCAGGACCCTTATATAAAGATAACTCCGATTAATTAAATGATCTATCATAATTAATAAACTAAGGTACACATCTAATTAAAAAGACATGTTTTTGAGACAGAACATGATCTATTATTTACATATCTAGGTATCTCCTACCTGACTAGATTTTTATCAGCACTCATTCTTATACTTTGTCATAACCACTATCCAATCTTAAAAATCACAACCCACCTGGTTCTGGACCACTTCAGTGATTCTCTTTTGGATAAAAAGACATGCTCTGGTTTAGAACACATTTCTACCAGAGAACAACTCTATTGATTGGGCTATTTGGGTGGGTAGGAGGCAAATGTGTGTGTGTGTGTATGTGTAGATTGGGAAGCAAGTATTTAGTTTCAAATAATCTGAACTGGCTGCTTAATCTATTCTTTAGAGGCAGCAGGTAAAGTTTGACATATTTATTAATGCTCTTCTCAGAAACTTGCCTCCTTCCAGTTACATTCTTATCTTTGATTGAGGATATTCGAGGTTCAGTTGCTTGACTCACTTAAATTCCAGGATAGCAATCCTAGGTAAGGAGAGAGGACATAATCCATCAGTACCTGAAAACTTATTCTTATCTTCATAGAGATGATCATTATTAACATCACTATGTTCAAAGAAAAGAAGAACTTTGAGTGTGTAAAATTTTAAAACTTAAAATTTTAAATCATTGAAATGATCTCTATTTTCTTCATTTTCTTACTTACTGTACTTAAAGGGCTTTGTTAGCTGCTACTTCAAAATATCAGTGGCATAATACAATGTAAGTTTGTTACTCACTCACAGTGAGTGCCAAGTGGGTGCCCCTAGGTCAGTGGGTGGCTTTCCTCCAACTGGTGATTAAGGACCCAGACTTTTTTCATCTGGTTGCTCTGTCATCTTCAAGGAGTGCCTTGCAAGGAGTGCCTGGGTGTCAACACCCATTCAGCAGACACACAGAAGACAATCTATAGGGTCATTACTGGGAGACTTCTATGGGTGAGAACTGGAAGTGACACTCATCACTTCTGTTCACATTCTAGCAGCTGGAACTCAGGTATGTGGCCTCATCTGACTGAAGAGAAGGCCACAAAGTTACATTTAGTAGTGTACCCCGAAAGAAGGGGAAATAGCTTTGGTGAACAGCTAATGTCTTCTGTCGTACTGACTTGACTTAATCAATCATTTGAAAGATATAGTGGGGGATCTTTAGAAGCCACCACTCAAATTCAGCCTCCAAATATATCTTTTATAAAATCACTAACTGGTACTCTCCATTCTTTCCCTAGAAATTTCAAGTAATATGGAAAAGCATTATACCACTATATAATGTGTATTTTGAGTCTTTTTACTCCTTTATTAATATGTGAAATACATATACTGAAATAGGACTAGATTAATACAACATGGCAAAGCTAAGTCTTTCAAAACAGTAGGCATATTAGAAAGTGAGCTCATTCTGGCAGTCATTAGGCCAAATCCTTAACATAGTTTTGCAATGCTTCAGACTCCTTCCCAACACATTTGTATCTCCTTTGATAAAACCAGGACAAATTACAATTGAGGGGAGCATAAATCACAGAAAGTGTCACTTAAGGTTAATGTTGGTTGGTGGTCTTCAGTGTATTTTACTTCTCATCAAAGCAACCAGACTGAAAATTGTGTCCAGAGGTGATATTTAGTTAGTCTGATTTAGAAATAACTCTTTAAGAACAAAAATGCTTTTGTCTATACTTATCATCTTTATGTCTCCAGAAACACTCAGAAATTCCCATTGATTACAGCAATATCTGCATTCAAAGAAGAATTCAAACCGCAAGCTATTCCACCATCTGTTTTGGTTTTATGGTCAATTTGAATAGCTGTAATTTACATTTATGGTACCACACAATGAGGTTATTTTCAAACTACTGTATTTTGTAAAAAGGAAACAACAACAACAAAAATGACCTCTTTGTACTTAGATCTTGAGCCAAGTCTTAACTATCCATGCTCACAAGGGGAAAATTTCATGAATAATCAATAATAATTCAAAAACTCACCTTAGACCATGGCCTTATTCTCTTCACTACTCAGGCTTGACGGCCACCTTTCATTACAGTTCTTACCAACTTTAGGCCCCAACCGAGAGCCTTGTAAGAAGGCGCAGAAAAGACAATAATGAGGGTAGAAGAGAAGCAGAGGGCCTGGATAAAAGGGTAATTACATCCCATAACTGAGAATGAGGGTGGCATAGAAATTATGCTAAATGGACACAGAATGCATCATGTAATGAGACCACCCATGAGTCACAGTAAATTGTTTGTGAATTGGGCACCTAACTCTACAACCTTGGTTAGGTATTTCCTTAGGCAGATACTATTTATCCCTGTGAGAGACCTCACCGACGATCTTTCTGATGCTCTGCCCAACGCTGCCTGCATCAGTCAGGCAGCACAAGCTGCCTTTTCCTTGCTGGATTTGAACCAGCCTCATTTGCAAAAATTATGCAAATACAGAAACACATAAACAAGCTAAAAGCAGGGCTAGGAAATTGCTCTATAATATGAAAGATGGAAGTTACCATTTGTTGACCATGCAGAAGGTGCCTGGCTTTGTCCTCTATCACACTCAACAAAATCCTCAAAAGGGACTGTATTTTTTTTCCTGTTTTGGTGATGATGATCTGAGGCATGTAGAGATTACATGCATAACACTGAACAAGCTTCTTAATCAGAGACACAATTGGGGTACAAAACCAGGCTTCTCTAACTTCAAAGGGCAGTCCTTTAACCACTATGTTTCCATACCTCTCTAACTTGGGGCTTCTCCAGACCCTGTGCACTTTACCACTCAGCTCAGATTCCAGAATGACTTTGCAGCTGGTACCTTTCTGTGGACTATGCTTCATTGGGTCTCTGATATCTGATGCCATTCATCATCCCACTGCTGAGCAGCGGTCCCCACAAAGCTGGCTGCTCATCCACACTACACTTAGGTCATGCCCATCCTGTCTCTGGCATCCACTTTTCCCAGCCCTGGGGCTGATGTACCCCTAACAGGCTATTGCACAAGCAGTTACGAGAAAATTTTATTACTGTACTTTATTAGATTTGACACTCTTGACTGCAACACATATTGTAATTTCAAAGATGTTAAAACGTGAATGAGTAAGACAAAAATAAAACCAAATCATTGGAAGTGATGAAATACCATACTGAGATTTTTAGTCTACAATGATAAGGCTTGTTCCATGAGGATTTCTTCTGAATGAGGAGTTGGAAAGCTTGTGCTTTCTTTTAAGTTTCATGTTAACATTGTGTATTTCACAATAAAAACATATGCTTGGGAGGGTGGAATCAGAAAACATATCTAAACTTGTCATTCTCCTGTGGTTACTCTTATATTACTTATATTCCATGTCCTCGGTATTGCCATGTGAAGCCTATAGCCCACTAATACCCAACAACAGGTTGCCTATATAAACTTAAGATGCTGGTTGATATTCACTGTGACAAAAATACCCATTTGAGCAAAATGAACACTTATTTTGATTATGTGATTATCTTTTTCTTTACAAATTAAGTACATCAAACTTTTTTTCTGGTTGCCTTATTTACCAGTTAATGATGCCAATTATTTAACTCATGAACATTAACCCAGAACGTCTACATATATCCTTAAGTATATAACTGAAAAACAAAGTAACAACATTAAAGTTGAAAGATGACCCTTGCCTTTTATCTCAGGTACTCAGGCAGGTAATTGTTTATTTTTATTAACAGTTTGTCTGTGTTGGTGGGAGCCCCAACAGAATGAAAGCATTTGCACTGTTTATGCACAAGGAGCTCAGATTGGCGGACAGTGAAGAGGACATCAAGGATATCTGTGCTGGGACAGACAGATATTGTATGTACAAAATTGGTCCCGTGCTCTCTATCAGTGTAAGTACTCAACAGCTGCATGTCACGTAGTCATCACAAGCTAGCAAAAGAAAGTGGGACCTTCCAAATATAGGAATTCCTGTTCCTCTTCTTTGCATTTTCATGCAGTTAAATGAAGTGACCCGGTGTGACATTCATAGTTGGAAAAAGTCCTAGAGGCAGAAAATAGCATTCTGTGCCACTTTGATAAACTTTATTAGTTACCACTAAGCTATGCAAGTTAGAGGGAAAAGCCTTCAAAGCATACTTCCTCTCTTTAGTTTGTAACTGATTAATAAGCCACCAGCAACTTTTCTCCTCTATGTCTTATCCCACTTTGGGAATGTTGGGCTTTTAGTACACAGGGTCCAATTTTCAGGATTACAAAGTGGTGCCATTCAAGACTACACTAAGCTTGCCAAAAAGCTGCTAATGCATTTCTATGGAGATCTTGTAAATTGCTCTCCTGTATTTAGAACATGCTAACAGCTCTGGACACACAGTGTCCTGAGACAATATGAAAGTAGAATGACCTGCAATCTTAGGGAACACAAGGCCACTTTCCCTCTTGGACCCAGGATAGCATACACTCAGCCAAGTGTAAATGCATGTGCACCGAGCTTGCCTTCCAAGTAGGTCTCTCTGCTATAGGGCTGTTTTCTGAAATAACAGTTCTGAGGCTGTACATATCTAGACACTGAAGCCCTCATAAGGAGACAGTTAACCATGTCAGATGACAAGGGAAGAATCTACAACAGAGTGTGACAATTCTAAGGAGCTGCATTATATATGACTCTTGTGCTAGGGGATAACTACTTTTCCTCAGTCACTCTGGAGGTGGAAGAATGGATGATCATGGTTACAAGCCTGGACTGAAGAAGGGGAAACTATATAACACTAGTGGAACAGCTGATCTCTCCTCTGGGTCAAAACACATGAAACCTGCTTTGGACTCGAATGGGAGAAACCATTCATTCATGTATTTGTTTATCCAACAATTATAGAATATCTACATTAGAAAAAACTGAATGCCCCCTGATCTTGGCATATTTTTGTCTTACTTTTGTTTGACTTTTAGACAACAACTCTTTGTCCTTTTTTGCACAATAAATGGGGAAGGACAAAAAGGTAAAATTTATAAAAATGAGAAACCATCATAAACAAGTAGTAAAACTTCAGATATAAAAACAGCAGTGACTGATACTGTTGGCCTGTCAGAAAAAGAACTGAAATATGTTTCATGCCTGAAGAGGTCAGCCAATTGGAAATTGAGCCTCAGTAGGCAGAAAGAGGATTTCCAGTTGAGATCCCTTCTTTGAAAATTCTTCCTCTCCAAAAGCTGCTGGTCTGTGTGTGTGTGTGTGTGTGTGTGTGTGTGTGTGTGTGTGTGTGAGAAAGAGAGAGACAGAGAGAGAGTTCAGTAGAAATACACCAGCCCATTTGTCATTTTATCACTATGCCATATAAAAAGTGATAATCATAAACCTATCAAGTATCTGATTTAGGAGGAACCTAATAGACTTCCCTGGTGGCTCAGATGATAAAGTGTCTGCCTACAATGTGGGAGACCTGGGTTTGATCTCTGGGTCGGGAAGATCCCCTGGAGAAGCAAATGGCAACCCACTCCAGTATTCTTGCCTGGAAAATTCCCATGGACAGAGGAGCCTCTTAGGCTGGAATTATGGGTTTGCAAAAAGTTGGACACGACTGAGCGACTTCACTTTTCACTAATAGATCAAATAATGGTTCGTTCTCTTCATTTACAATTGAGGAAGTGAGACTTAGAGAGTTTACTCATTAGTGGCAGAGCCCAGACTAGTTAATCTTGGACATACAATTAACATAGGATTGATTCAGGCCTCTAGGAGACTTATGATGCGTTTGGAAGTCAGAACATGTTCCATGGCAACCAAAAATAGGAAGTCCAGAGGTTCGAAGTTTCTATAGTTTAATATTCTTGGTGGTGAGAAAAAGAACTCAAGTGAAAATATTGTGCCCATGACTGCAGTGGTTTTCCAGATTTGTTAGTGAAGAATTAGTGGAGGCTATCATCTAACTGCCAAGATGCCCCTAGTGCTTCTGTGCACACAAAGTCTTTGTGCCTGAGTAGAATACTGAAGACCACCTTTGACTCTCTGGCATTATGTTAGAAATGAAATAGAAACTGATTCTAAACTTAGCTCCATCTACCATAAATTCCAGCATGGAGGATCATTCTGGAACATTATTAGAACATATTGTAAATGCCAAATGATTTGGAATGGCCAAATCCTCTAACCTGTGTTGATCTTTATTCTGTGACAATGATTCTACTCTTCCAAATACTGAGGAAGATGGGGTTGCAATCATAATCTATAGCAACTTATTCAACAACTTAATCTCACCTACACATTTAGTATGGGCTTCCCAGGTGGTGTTAGTGGTAAAGAACCCACCTGCCAATGCAGGAGACATAAGAGACGTGGGTATGATCCCTAGAGAAGGGCATGGGAACCTACCCCAGTATTCTTTCCTGGAGAATCCCAAAGACAGAGAGCCTCATGGGCTATAGTCCATAGGGTTGCAAAGAGTCAGACACGACTGAAATGACTTAGCAGGCATGCACACATTTAGTATATGCTCCAATTTTTAGATGTAGGTATAACCCATCTCTCTAACTTTTTACCTTTCAGAGCTCACACAGAACTACCAGCAAATGAAAATGGACACGTGAGAGCAATAAAATGGATTTACTCTTTCATTTAGTATGGTGGAAAAAGACTAAATGCATGGCAGCCAAATCTATATTTCTTCAAAATCAAGTCAATCTGGCAAAAAGCTCTTTTTCAAAGACTCACTGAAAAGCCCAGAAATGGCACTGCCCTGACACACCAGTACACCACACTGTCCCCACCTTCTGCTCTTGACAATGAGGGTTGAACTCAGTTTAACTGGCAGGGAGATGCCTCTCTTTGATCATCACAGATGGACCCATCTATCAGCATGTCATGTGGGCGTCAGTTAGAGCTGACTTACATTTCTCTCCGCTTTGGCAAAGTCATAATGATTATGTAAATTTATCTGCGGGCTGTTAACTCGTAATGAAGGAAGAAAATATGTCCTGTGCGTGTATCAGTCTGCGAGATGTATAATGACTTTCCCTTTTCTCTCCACAGCATGGGATGGGCATCCCCTCCATTTCTATTATGCTTCACGAACTCATTAAATTGCTATACCATGCCCGATGCTCTGACGTTACCATCACAGAATCGGCACATCAGGGGGAATAGGTGAGATGAACTGATTTCTCTACTATTCTAATAAATTCAAGGAGTGGTTCCGTGCAGGGTAACTAGCTGCCAAAGGGTACCAACATACCCAGAGCCCCGCTGAAACCCAGATGGGCTGAAAAGTGTCAGGAGCCTGAGCGTGAGGCAATTTGGAAATTTAAACTTAGAGAAAACTAAAGGAATTTCAAGAAATGTGTGTGTGTGTGTGTGTGTGTGTATGTGTGTGTGTGTATATATATATCTATATATATCTATGTATGTATGTTTGTACACATATATATGTATAATCTTTCTCTTTTTACCTGCATGGAAACCTGGAGTGAGACCTCACACTGCCTATTGCCCAAACAGGCTTAGGTATTCTTAAGGGGAAGAATGGAACAACTGCTAGGAAATTTGTTTTGAGGATAAGAGTAAGTTTCAAGGGTTAGCATAAATTTTGAAGTTTAAAAATTTTATAAGTGACAGAAATAAGTGCCTTCAAGTGAAAAAAATCACTAAGACTTGCTTTATCAGCTAAGTAGGACGATGTCAATAGTTCTCAGGAAAACATTGCTTTTTGCTCACATCAGTGACCACCCTTTACTTGGCTTGATCTGGGTCTTTTCTACATGGACATACCAGAAGACATCAGGCCAGGCTGTTAGGGAAGAGTCAGGAGATGCTTCCAAAGTTTTTCTCAGCATCTCACCTCTTCCCTTACTCCTCGCTGGCCAGGCAACCAGTCAGGAGCCTTGTTAATATATCTACCCTGGGTTCAGGTAAAGTTCTGAGGAGACCTTCTTTTTCTATCGATTCCTCAGGAGCAGATCTTGTGAGAGGATGATTCTACTATGTCAAGAAATGCAAACAGAGCAGGGCATTGTAACTGAAAAGGTTGGTTGGGTTGACAGAGTGAGAGGACTGAATGGGAATTTTTTTTTTTAAGATGGGAATTATTAACAAAAATTTGGTCTTAGAATCACACAGGTGGCTAAGTCATGCTTCACTGGAAACGACATGTTAAAAAAAAAGCATGTTCTTTCCACAGCTATGGTATAGGGAAGTCCACCAAGACCCTCACAGATGGATTCAAGGACATCTATGGATGTTCATTTGGAAAGAGAAGGAGAATGTTAGCAAGCATTGTTAGATCAGGCATTCTTCTGGATGGTTGTTTAGCCAATGTTATGCCAAATAGGCAATAGTAGGGAATGAGGCATTTGGGGATGAAATGGATAACGTTGTTATAAAAAGTGCTCAGAATTCTTGAGTTGTGGGATACAAGGATCTGTCTGTGCAGCCCGTGCCCATGCAGTGTACCATCCTGACCACTGAGGTTTCCCTGTGATATTAGCAAGTGTCCAGTGTGGGCAAGGTACCCTACTGACCATCCAGCTTATGGTCATGGACTCCAGGTGTTTCGCTTCATGATACATACATCCCTTGCAGCACAATGAAGGGCTATGAATCGTGGGAAATTAAAGCAACGTGCTGTTGAGGATATCTATCATTTTGAAGTTCTGGTCTCATTAAGAATTCTTAGCTTATTGGTAAGATGTGTTTGTTTGTTTTGTCTTAAGAAACATTGATTTGGAGATGAAGAAGGTGCAACTTGTTTCCCCACCTCCCTTATGTTTCCATTCTTTAAATGAGCCAACAAAACTTGATGATGATGAAGTACTTGAATAAATAGTAAACAGTACACTAGCCTTTAACTGGGATATAAATGTTCCAATGCATCTAAATATTAGGATGGCATGTGAATAATTTCATTATTGATGTCCACATCTTCAATTTCCTTTTCAGTCACTTTCTTGTCTTTAGGACATTGTAAATAATTCAAGAAGCTACTTTTTTGATTTATTTAAAAAGTATTTGACCTACCAAGGTTCTATCATCATAGTCCACTTTGGGTCTCTACTTGGATTTTCTAAATTAACCACATGTTGACCCATGTTGGAATTTATTAAGAACCCAGAAGGATATGGCTAGGCACTATGGTAAGCATTTGTAATTCTTTTCTATACTAAGTCACAAATAAGTATTTTAGGATTTGCAAGCCATATGGTTTCTGTTGCAACATCTGAACTCTGCCATTAGTGTGGAAACAATCATTAAAAATATGCAAATGAGTGAATGTGGCTGTGTTTCAATAGAACTCTATTTCCAAAGATGGACTGGATCTGGCCCATGAGTTGTAGTTTTCAGATCTCTGTCTTTGGCATCTCTATGGAAATGTTTCACTCATTCAGTGAGTTTTTACTGAGTACTTATAATGTGTCATGGATCACAGCTTTGTTGTGGCAAAGGGGCTTGCATAACTCAATGAAGCTATAAGCCATTCCATTCAGGGCCACCCAAGATGGACAGGTCATAGTGAAGAGTTCTGACAAAACGCAGTGCACTAGAGGAAGAAATGGCAACCCACTCCAGTATTCTTGCCATGAGAACTCCATGAACAGTATGAAAAAGAAAAAGATATGACACAAGAAGATGAGCCCTCTAGTTCAGAAGGTGTTCAACATGCTACTGGGGAAGAGCAGAGGGCAACTACTAATAGTTCCAGAAAGAATTAGGTGGCTGGGCCAAAGAGGAAATGACACCCAGTTGTGGATATATCTGGTGGTGAAAGTGAAGTTCCATGCTGTGAATAATAATATTGCATAGGAACCTGGAATGTAAGGTCTAAAAATCTAGGCAAACTGGAGGTGTTCAAGCAGGAGATGGCAAGACTGAACATTGACATCTTAGGAATCAGTGAACTATAATGGAACAGAAAGGGCAAATTTAATTCAGGTGACCATTATATCTACTACTGGGTGCAAGAATCACTTAGAAGAAAGAGAGTAGCCCTCATAGTCAATAAGAGTCCAAAAGGCAGTACCTGTGTGCAGCTTCAAAAACAACAGAATGATTTTGATTCATTTCTAGGCAAACCATTCAGTATCACAGTAATCCAAGTTTATGCTCCAACCACTGATGCCAAAGAAGCTGGAGTTGATTGATACTATGAAGACCTATAAGACCTTGTAGAACTAATGCCAAAAAAAAAAAAAAAAGATGCCCTTTTCATCATAGGGGAATTGAATGAAAAGGTAGGACGTCAAAAGATACCCAAAATAACAGGCAAGTTTGGTCTTGGAGTACAAAATGAAGTAGGGTAAATGCTAACAGAGTTTCTTCACAAGAAGATGCTAGTCACAGTAAACACCTAACCCAAGAGACAGCTCTACACATGAACATCACAAGATGGTCAATACTGAAATCAGATTGATTATGTTCTTTGCAGCCAAAGATGGAGAAGCTCTATACAGTTAGCAAAAACATGACCTGGAGCTGACTGTGGCTCAGATCACTAGTTCCTTATTGCAAAATTCAGGCTTAAATTGAAAAAAGTAGGGAGATTGACTAGGATCTTTCCAAGAAAATTGGAGATATCAAGGGAATATTTCATGCAGGATGAAAAGTGAAAGTGAAAGTTGCTCAGTCATGTCTGACTCTTAGTGACCCCATGGACTACAGTCTGCTAGGCTCTTCAGTCCATGGAATTCTCCGGGTAGAAATACTGGAGTGGGTTATCATTTCCTTCTCCAGATGATCTTCCTGACCCAGGAATCGAACCTGGGTCTCCTGCATTGTAGGCAGATTCTTTACCAACTGAACCACTATGATAAAAGACAGAAATGGTAAGCACCTAACAGAAGCAGAAGAGATTAAGAAGAAGTGGCAAGAATATACAGAAGAACTATACAAAAAAGGTCTTACGGACCTAGATAATCATGATGGTGTGGTTATTCACCTAGAGCCAAACATCTAGGAATGTGAAGTCAAATGAGCCTTAGGAAGCATCACTATGAACAAAGCTAGTGGAGGTGATGGAATTCCTGCTGAGCTACTTAAAATTCTAAATGATGATGCTGTTAAAGTGCTGCACTCACCATGTCAGCAAATTTGGAAAACTTAGCAGTGGCCACAGGACTGGAAAATGTCAGTTTTCCTTCCAATTTGAAAGAAGAGCAATACTAAAGAATGTTCAAATTACCATACGATTGAGCTCATTTCACATGCTAGTAAGGATATACTCCAAATCCTTCAAGCTAGGTTTCAGCAGTAGGTGAACTGAGAACTTCCAGGTTTATCAGCTGGGTTTTGAAGAGGCAGAGGAACCAGAAATCAACTTGACAACATTCGTTGGATCATGGAGAAAGCAAGATAGTTCCAGAAAAACATCTACCTCTGCTTTATTGACTCCACTAAAGCCTTTTACTGTGTGGATCACACCAAACAGTGGAAAACTCTTAAAGAGATAGGAGTACAAGACCACTTTACCAGTCTCTTGAGAAACCTGTATGGGGGTCAAGAAACAACAGTTAGAACTGGACATAAAACAAAAGACTGGTTCCAAATCATGAAAGCAGTATGACAAGGCTGTGTATTGTCACCTTGCTTCTTTAACTGTTATGCAGAGTATATCATGCAAAACAGCAGGTTGGATGGATCACAATCTATAATCAAGATGGCCAGGAAAAATATCAATAACTTCAGATATGCAGATGATACCACTCTAAAGGCAGAAAATGAAGAGGAACTAAAGAGCCTCTTGATGAGGGTGAAAGAAGAGAGTGGAAAAGCTGGCTTGAAACTCAAAATTCAAAAAATTAAGTTATGGCATCCGGTCCCATCACTTCATGGCAAATAGAAGGGGGAAAACTGGAAACAGTGTCAGACTTTATTTTCTTGGGCTCCAAAATCACTGCAGATAGTGACTGCAGCCATGAAATAAAAACGCGTTTGCTTCTTGGAAACAAAGTTGTGACAAACTTAGACAGTATATTAAAAAGCAGAGACATCACTTTGCCAACAAAGGTTCATATAGTCAAAGCTATGGTTTTTCCAGTAGTCATATATGGATGTGGGAGTTGGACCATAAAGAAGGTTGAGCGTCAAAACTGAAGATTTCAAATTGTGGTGCTGTTCTTTCGGCTGGAACTGCCACCTTCCAGTAAATCACAAAAATGACCAACATAAAGGGAAAGAGGAGAGGTACACACTACATATTCCTTAGACCTTTCAGAAAACACAGAGCTGTCCCTTTGGCCACATACACACAAATCTACAAGAAGGATGATATCGTGGATATCAAGGGAATGGGCACTGTTGAAAAAGGAATGCTCCACAAATGTTACCATGGAAAAACTGGGAGAGTCTACAATGTTACCCAGCATGATGTTGGCATCATTGTAAACAAACAAGTTAAGGGCAAGATTCTTGCCAAGAGAATTAATGTGCATATAGATCATATTAAGCAACTGAGGAGCTGAGATAGCTTCCTGAAATATGTGAAGGAAAATGATCTGAAAAAGAAGGAAGCCAAATAGAAAGGGACTTGGGTTCAGCTGAAGTGCCAGCCTGCTCTACCCAGAGAAGTATACTTCGTGAAGGCCAATGGAAAGGAACCCAAACTTCTGGAGCCCATTGTTTATGAATTCATGGCCTGATGGATGTAAAAATAAAGATGTAGACTTAAAAAAAAATTGTGGTGCTGGAGAAGACTCTTGAGAGTCACTTGCACTGCAAAGAGATCAAACCAGTCAATCCTAAAGGAAATAAATTCTAAATATTCATTGGAAGGACTGCTGCTGAAACTGAAGCTCCGGTACTTTGGCCACTTGATTTGAAAAGTTGACTCATTGGAAAAGTCCTTGATGCTCGGAAAGATTGAAGCCAAAAGGAGAAAGGGGGTGGCAGAGGATGAGATGTTTAGATCATGTCATCAACTCAATGGACATGAATTTGAGCAAATTATGGATCTTAGTGAAGGACAGAGGAGCCCGGTGTGCTGCAGTCCACGGGCTTACAAAGAGTTGGACTCTTAGTGACTGAATAACAACAAATCAATAATGTGATAGGCATAATACTACCAAGGAGAAAACAGAGGACAAATACTGCTCTTGCCTTTATAGAGCTTATGTTTTTTTCAGGACAACAGACAAACAAGTGAGGAATTATGAAAAGTGTAATGAATCTTAGGACAGAGAGAATCTAGTGAAGAAAGTGCTGGTTGCTCAGTCATGGCCAACTGTCTGTGACCCCATGGACTATAGCCTGCTAGGCTCCTCTGTCCGTGGGATTTTCCAGGCAAGAATACTGGAGTGGGTGTGCCATTTCCTTCTCCAGGGATTCTTCCCAACCCAAGGATCGAACCCAGGTCTCCTGCATTGTAGGTGGATTCTTTACCGTCTGAGCCACCAGGAAAGCCTTCCTGGGGAAACTGAATGTAATCTATCCGTGTGACCTTTTAGACCTCCCCACACCCCACTGTGGATTCAGATCTTTTGAAGGAAGTGATTTAAGCTGACACTTGAAGAATGGGTTGGAGTTGGTCTGGTGAAAGTGCATGGGGGAGGATGAGAGAGCAAATCAGGCCAGGGGAATAACAGTTGGCAGAAAATGGTTTCTCGAGTCCCAGAGACTCGAGTTCCTGAGTCCCAGGAGCAAACCAGACTTTGTAGCAATGGAAGTTCAGACAAGAGGCCTAATTTACATGGGGTAGGAGAGGGGAGGAGGGAATGGATGTGATGAAGATCAAACAGAAGAGAGGACAGTGATGCAAAGAAATTATAGTAATCAAAGAGATGCAGAGAAGATTAAATATCAAGTAGTCACATCACTTTATGAAGACTACTTGCTGGCAGTCTCACTTAGTTTATTCCTGACCTAATTTATTCAAATTTGAGCCCGAAGGCCAGTACTAATTTGCATGCCCCAGAGTCATGTTTATCTTGAAATCTAAAGCCCATCACATTGTAAATGTGAATCTGGAAAGACAGCAAGTGTAAATGCCTGTTTCGAGTGTTATTATTAATTGCATTTGGAAAAGAAAATAATTTAAAACTTGAAAATCCAGAGAATCATTAGCAACTAGCATTAATTAATGCTGGAAGAAGAGATTATATACTATGTGTCACAAGTCAACTCTAAGTGACATTCTTCTGTAACCAACTATTTATTTCCACTCTTTAGGGATTGCACCAGGATCTGTTGTAATAACAGACGAAGCTGTAGACTCCTTCTTTAAGCCCCGGTTTGAACAGGTAATCTTGGACAACATTGTCACCAGAAGTACTGAACTTGACAAAGAACTTGCTGAGGAACTATTCAACTGTAGCAAAGAAATTTCCAACTTCCCAACCCTCATTGGACATACGATGTGTACCTATGATTTTTATGAAGGTGAGAATAATTTATAAACTGTGAAAGCAGCAGAAAATTATAGCAATACTTTGTTATTCAAACCTATAATTTATATTAAAAACTTCACCATAGAGAATTAATAGTTGGGGATTTAAAAAGGCACTGAAACAGTCTTTTCAACTTACTAAAGTAAAGAAATGTAAGGACATAATAAACAGAAGAGACATACACATAATTTATTTTGAATTTATTTTGAGAGTGAGTTTAATCCTCCAAGAACAAATTGGATACTCTACGCAGTTAGTGATATTAGCAAAATCTTATCTCTGTTTATACCTTTAATTTAAACTGGAGAAAGGGGATAAACTTCTATGCTTCTGCCATTTTAAGGTATATTCACCTGTACCTTGAAAAGAAACAGATATCTATTAAAGAGCGGGAACCAGGAAATCAGGAGAAATACTTGGAGGAGGAAATCTTGAAGGGATGGAATAGTCTCAGATCAGTTCTCTTCTCTCTTAGCCATGAGTAAAATGTCCTCAGATCAAGTTTAGGAACAAATTGAAGGTGACTTCCAAGTAGCAGTTCTTGGTACAAGGGGTGGGAGGCCAGGAGAAAAATCGCTCCACCAGAGACCCTGCTCATTCCACAAGAAAAAATCCAACCAGGGTGAGTACCGTTCTTCGGAGGGCATTCTAGAAATCTTGTAGTATAGCTGTGTCTGAGTATGTTCACCAAACCACATATTACTTCACTTTAATTATTTTTCTTTTCCCTTTGGATCAAACGTAAAGTAATACATTGAATAACAATTATGTATGAAGATACATTATATTATCTATACTGGTTACTTCAGGTTAGCAAACGTGTTGTCACAACATATGTGTTATAAAACAGGAGGTGCTTTGGGTCTGATAGGGTAAAGACTCCATCTCAGGCCACTGGCCCCTTCATTGGGAGGGTCACCGATGAGTTTAAGCCAGAGCTTGCAAAGAGCACATGTAGGAGTCAGTGTTTCTTTGGGCTGCACGGTATTTTTAAAGTGTGAATTATTTTGCCAACATTTATACGTTCTGGATTTTTCATATGAAAAATATCCAGATCGGGGCTTCTTGAAATAACATAATAACATAATATTAAAGGTATAAAATAATTTATGCATGGCCGCCCTGGCAAGTCACATCTGGGGCTGCATTCATTGACGGTGAGGTGAAGCTGCTCCCTTCCTACCAGGCACACCTCATTGACATTACCTGCTTGACTTGTGGGACGTCTGAGTTTAGATTGGTTCATTAGTGGTGTTAGCAGGCAGCTACAAGGAGTGCAGGAGAAGTAGGCAGAGCAGAAGTAGCATGAAAGATAAAGGAAAGGGAAAAAGGAGAGGAAAGGGAGACAAAAAAA
>SJYC01057943.1:0-25191 GCA_006408675.1 Madoqua kirkii
AAAAAAAAAACATTTGACTCCATAGTTCAGAACTCAGGAAAAAGAAATTCCCAGGCCAGATGGCTTCACTGGAGAATTTTACCAAAAATTTAAAGAATTAGTTTTATTTTTCTACTACCTTCCAGAAAAAAGGAGGAACTCTTCCTAACTCATTTTATGAGGTGAGTATCACTGTGGCATCAAAATCAGACAGACACAGTACCAAAAAATATAAACAAAAACTTCAGACCACTATTTCTCATGAACTTAATATGCAAAAATCCTAAACAAAATATAAGCAAATAAAATCCAGAAACATATAAAAAGATTATTGGACTTATTCTAGGAAAGCAAGGCTGGTTCAACACTGGAAAATCAACCACTGTAATCCACCAAATAAAAGGGCTAGAGAAGAAAAATTACATGATCTTATCAATGGACAGAAAAGCATTTATTAAAATTCAAAATAAAATTCTCAGTAAAATAGGAATAGAGGAGAACTTTCTCAATTTGGTAAAAAAAAAAAAAGTCAATTAAAAAAACACCCATGAATAACATCACAACTTAATGGCAAAAATTGTTTCTCACATAAGCTCTAGTACAAGGCAAAGATGACCAATCTCACCAATCTTTTTCAAGATTGGAAGTTCAGCAAACAAGGTTAAGAAAAGGAAATAAAGGCAAACGGATTGGAACAGAAGAAAAAAATCTGTCCCTGTTTGCAGATAACATGACTTTTCATTTTGAAAATACTGAGGAAACTACTAAAAAAAAAAAAGAACTAATGGAACTAATAAATTAGTTCTGCAACGTCAAATGACAAAAGATTAACACATAAAAAACAACCATAGTTCTATATACTAATAATAAACATATGAAAGCCTAAGTTACGAACAATTTCATTTAAAAATCACTCCAAACAAAATGAAATACTTAGGTATAAATCTAACAAAATGGGCAAGATCTATATATTGAAAATTACAAAATGCTGATGCAAAAAATTTTTTAAAGACCTAAAGAATTAGAGACTCAGCGTGTTCAATGACTGGAAGACACAACATAGTGAAGAACAATACTCCATAAATAATACATGTAATTGATATAGATGTAATTCTTAACAAGTCATGGAAAGATTTTTTACAGGTATAAATAAGCTTATTCTAAAATCTGTATGGAAAGAAGATCCTACAAGACCTAAAACCTTAAGACCTAAAGAATCAAATTATATAGTAAGCCTGATATTGAGGCTTACTACATAGCTACATTACTCAAAACAGTGTAGTACTGATAGAGAGAGACACATGGATAGGTGGAATGGAACAGAAAACCCAGAAATAGGTCCACACAAATATGTCCAAGTAATTGTTGACAACAATATGCAAAGCAATTCAACAGGGGAAAGAGAGACTTTTCAACAGAAGGTGTTGGAACAAATGGGCTAAAAAGAAAAAAAAAATCAACTGAAACTTTCTATCTTATACAAAAAGTAGATCAAAATGGATCATACACTACATGTAAAATGAAAGACAATAAAATTTCTAGGGCAAAATTTAGAAAGAAATCTTCAAGACTCAGGACTAGGCAAAGAGTGCTTCTTAGACTTGTAACAAAAAGCACAATACATATAACAGAATTAACATATTGGCCCTCATCAAATTAAAAGTTTTTTCTATGAATGACCTTATGAAGATGAAAAGACAAGCTACATACTGGGGCAAAAAAATCTGCAAACCACATATCTAGAATATATCTAGAATATATAAAGAATATATATCTAGAATATACAAATATCACATCTAGAATAATAAAGAATCCTCACAACTCAAGACCAAAAATATCAAATTAGAAAATGGGCAAAAGACATCAGGCATTTCACCAAAGAGGATATACAAATGACCAATAAGGACATGAAAAGGGATTCTACAACTTTAACCATAAGGAAGTGCAAATTAAAAGTACAATGAAATATTACACATCTATTTGAATGACTATAATAAAAAAAATAGGGATAATACACACCCACTCTGATTAAAATGCAGAGAAACTGAATCATTCATACAATGCTTACAGAAATGCAACATCATAGAGCAACTCTAGAAAATAGTCTTACAGCTTCTTCTAAAACTAAATACGCACTAATCTGATGACCAAGTAAGCATGCTCTTGGGAACTTATCTCCCCAAAATGAAAACTCATATCATGCAAAAATGTGTACACAAATGCTCAAAACAACTCAACTAGGAAAAGCAAAAAAACTACAAACAAGCCAAATAAACTGTGATCTATCCACACCACGAAATATCACTCAGCAAATTAAAAAAGAACATATGATATACACAACACAGATGGATTCAGAAATTATTCTTACAGATCAACCCAAATTTAAGTCTGCACAGCCCACAGAAATCAGGCCTATCCTCAAAACTTGGGAAGAACCAAAAAGTTAAACAGGGTATTCTAAGATCCAGAAGTTGACAAGTTGCAAAATCTTTGTTTCAGTCTATCAAAAAGTATAAAAATTATCCTTCCATTGAGCATATAAGAATGTGAACTTTTATGAACTCACTTTTCTACTTCCTTCCCACAATTCCTATTATCTCTACTTCTCTATTCTTTCCTCCCAAGATATCCTTTCTCCCAATTTTCATTTTTAAATCTGTATTTTATCAATTTGAATCATTAAAAAAAAAACAAAACTCAAACTTGTTGGCCAAATTTTTTTTATATACTTTCTTGTGAATATGCTTTTACATAATTTTCAATATGTAGGTACCTACTATTCTCTAAGTAGGTAAGGATAATAAAATAGTTCTCCAGTAAATAACTTTCAAACGCCTAACAAAGCCATTTTTGTTAATACCTTGATGGTAACAACATATGATAGATTAATTTGAAATCTATTTTGGAGCCCAGAAGTCAACATCTCACTTTAAAATATAATCCACAGTTAGCCCAATCATTTATTCACTTAAAAATTACCCAGATCTGAGCTATACCACTTGGTTTTAAACAGTTTAAGGTTTAACCATATAAAGGTATTCCCTGAACCCAATATGAATCCTTTTTTCCCAAAGATCAAAAAAGGTAAGAGAAATAAAATAAAAAACTTAAACCCTCAAAGGACTACAACATGGAGGGAGAAACAGTAGCAATGGTGATAAGGTCCAAGTTTACGAAAGTTTATAAAACCCGTAACAGCAAATTAAGTCAGTGCACTTTTGCTTGTGTATTTATTTGTTTGCCGGGTTTTATGTTCAAGCAGACTTTCCTCATGTCAATCCTTTTTCTTTTCTACCAGATACAAATTGCCTTTACTTTAAATTTTAAAATTTTACATTAGTAACAGAATGATTTATAAATATACTATTAGTAGTCCCAAATATTAAGTAGTAAATAAAAGATAAACTCTTATACTTTTAAAATTCCTCCAAAATTCTTCCAAGCAATATACAGAAAGCATAACATGCCTATATAGTACCATGAGCAGAAAAAACAAAAGTCAAAAGGTTAAAAAAAAAAAGGAAAAGAAAAAGACAACTCAGGGCTTCAGAAAGTGAATACTAATAGGCATAACAACATAAAAATATTAAACTTCGGGAAAAAAAATTCTTTTATATTACATAACACCAAATCATTTTTAGAGAATATATAATGAATTAAAATAATTGAAACTGTTAAAACAAAGGAAAAAGAAAGATAAGACAGCAATGTCAAAGAGAAATACAATGCAAACCACATTATGTAATTGTAAATTTTCTACTAGGCACATTGAGAAAAAGAATAGGTCATTCATCTAACCTAACATATCCAAAATATTATCAACTCAACATAATCATTAATTTACACTTAGTGCACAACTTAATTCAGACTAGCCACATCTCAAATGCTCAAAAGCCAACACATAGCTCATGGGTAACACAGTAAACAACATAACTCTGAAACAGCTTGAGAAAACAGGCATATATATATATATATATATATATGTATGTATTTATTCAGACCAATCTCTTGGTACCAATCTATGGTTCTAAGTACTAAAATATGAAAAGATCTGATATCAGTAGTAACATACACACAATATCCCAACTTGTAATATGATTGCTGATCCCAGTATAAGAGCCATTCTGAAAGGGAATCAAAAGAAAACTGATTAAAGAACATCTGCTTCAGAGAATAGAAGTGAAAAGATAAAAGGAATGAACAATGAAGTTCTTTTTTCAACCAATCTCCAAGCGTCTCTACATGTTACAATACAGTGTAACTCTTCTAGAAATCATAAGCATTATGACAAGTACATTCAGAGTACCCAAAAAACATATCTTTCATCTTCCCCACAATTTTACACATGATTTCCCTATTTGTATAAATTAGCCTTTTGCTGACATGTTCAGTATCATTCTGTTGGAAACTTTATTAACAAAAGTAAAACCAACTCACAGCACAGATGGCAGAATGGACTATCAAGATATCTGAAAGACGAGTTTAGAGAATAAAATACTAATTCAAATAGAGCCAAATTTCTTAAGAAAAACAGTGCATCCATGAGGAAGTAGGGAAAAACAGAGAAAGGGCAGGGGTAGAGGGAGGACACTGAGTTTGGCAGGAGCTGGGGAGAAAGCAAGTGTTGCTAAAAGAGGTTAGAGGCAGTAGTGAAATAACAACAGATTGTTATTTTATTTGCCACAGTGTGTGGCACATGGGATTTAGTTCCCTGACAAGGGATCAAACCTGTGTCCTCCACATTGGGAACATGGAAATGTAATCACAGGGCCACCAGGGAAGTCCCAATGGATCTCTAATTTAAAAGGGTGGTCCAGCCTTCCATTCAAAGTAACTTTCTGCAATAGTAACCAACTCATAACCTCTCTTCCCAATGTCCTCTCGCATATAGGTTGTCAGGTCTTTCATATGTAGGATGGAGGGGAGGAGGGTGAGTGAGGTGAAAAGCAGACCATGAGCCATCCCTGACAACTTCCCCATCCACAAACATCGTTATAATCAAAGTCCACATTAAATATGCCTTCACGGTTTAGTTAAGATAAGAGAGACTAGAATAATCTCTCACCAACTCGTGAATATAATGACTGATACCTAAGTAGTAAATGCACACTAGGTAAGAAGGGAAGAATCAAAATCAAGGTGGGGGGGGGGGCGGGGGGTGGAACAATGCAAAAGAAAATAGAAATCTGTAGACTGGAGGTCCTAATGACAATAAGACTGATGAGTCGGGGAGTGCCTGGAGGGGGTGAAAAGACATACGGTGGTCAGAGAGGGGTCGCATGACTTGAAAATCATGGGAGGGAGGGCTCACATTATTGGTAATGACAAGGTATAAGATATGACCATGGGGACTTCCCTGGCGGTCCAATGGTTAGGACTCCTCACTACCATTAAAGGGGGCAGAGGGTCAATCCTGAGCTAGGGAACTGGGATCCCACATGCCCATGCAACATAGCCGGGGAAAAACAAGAAAAAAGACACGACCATGAAGTAGTGGCTGAGATAGGGTGGAGAGCAAAATCATTAAAGAAGAATTTTAGAACTTAAGAGGTCAAAGTAATAGAAACAACACAAATGGCATACACTGCAACTATCAAGAATTTTTAAACAGATAGTGTTATTAGCAAGAATGACAGTATACTATGAGCTAAAAGTCAAGAAAGATGATTAGCTCAGAATGCAAGAAATGCCAGCAAGCCTAAGGATTTTTGGACAATATACACCAGGTTCCCTTTTTGACTCCTAGTCAATGGAAGAGGCCATCATGGGAAATGTAATCTTAAATCTCAGTACATGAAACTCACCACTGACCCTTGATGATAGCATATATAAATGTAATGAAAAATATTATAGGCAATACATACAAGGATGACAGTGTCTTCAGAACAGTAGGAAGTGGAGGAAGTGTTTGGGGGCGGAAAACAAGGATACAAGAAATTTTGCTGATGATGGAAAGGACGAAAAGGTAAGAAACATTCAGAACTTTGTCAGGATTCAAGTGTGAGACATAAACTGTCACTTGGGAGAATGGCAGTAACTGGCATAAAAAGGGATAAAAGATACAATGAGACCTGGACTTCAGGCGAGCAATGGTGTCAAGCCTGTGACTGCCAGAGGGGGAAATGAGGTGTCAGAGCTCACTGTCAGTAGAACGCAGAGTCTGGGGAAGCACTGCCCTTTGTCTCAGTGCAAAGGGCTTTTCCTTCTCCCCTAATGATGGCATACAAGGAAACTGCAATGTACCTGTGAGGCTGTAGAGTTTTTAAAAATTAATAATATAAACAGTCTAGAACAGTTCCTAAATTCTAATAAACACAAAAATTTAAGCTTTTATCCGCTAATCAAAATATAATTATTATAGGAAAAAGAGGTGTCTTAACAGTTTTCTTTCCTCAGCTTAATGGGTTTCCCAAGTGATTTCTAGGAAAACCAGTACCAAAATGGACTCAGAAAACCCACTTGAGAAGAGGAAGTTGATCTGAGAAGATCAACTTCTATATGGTATCCGCCAATCTCAGAAAATTGGCTTTTCCTCCAAAATTGTATCCCCAGCACCACTTAAACTGCTTTCCCCATCCACCTCACTTCAATGGTGAAATACTTTACTTATTCAATGAGCATATACTGAGCACCTACTATGTACAAATATTATTCCCAGAACCTGGGTCTATCAAGGAACAAACATCCCCATCCTAGTAGATGGAGATCAACAACAAACAGTACATATAGTAAGTAGATTGATTATATGATATGTTTGAAGTACTGTATTTTAAGGGCTTCCCAGGTGGCGCTAGTGGTAAAGAACCTGCCTACCAGTACAAGATATCAAGAGAAATGGGTTCAATCCCTGGGATGGGACATCACCTGGAGGAGGGCATGGCAGCCCGCTCCAGTATCCTTGCTTACAGAATTCCATGGAGAGGGGAGCACGGCAGGCTACAATTCGCAGGTTCACAGAGCTGGGCACAACTGAAATGACTTGCACGTTATTTTTTTAAGTAAAACAATGCAAATATTAGGGGAGAGAGGCTTGAATGCTAACTGTAAATAAATAGGGCAGGCCTAATGAAAAGTACACTATGTGAACAAAGGTCTGAAGGAGTTGAGATAGCTATAAGGTAATTGGAAAACTGTTCTCCAGGCAGAGGGACAGTCAGAGCAAAGGTTCTAACTAAGGCTTTTCTATTCAGTTCTTACCACTACTTGGCAATGATTTTATTCATTTTTTTTCCTATTTCTTCTCTTCTATTGTTCAATCCTACTCTTTACCCTCACTTCAGCAGTGGATGATAATAACAGGTAATATTTATCAAATATTTACTACATACCAAGCATTTTCTAAGCATTTTGAAAAGATTAACAGATCTAAGAAATAACATAGATCTATGAACATAACAACAGATCTAAGAACTAGATCTCCATCGTTTACAAGGAAGAAAACTGATACACAAGATTAAGCAACTTTCCTCAAGATTACAGAGTTATTTAGCAAGTGGCAGAGCCCTGAAGCAGCATGTGTAATGTCTATACTGTGAAATTTAAGAACATTCAGCACAAAGACTGCCTCAAGTTTTCTCATTTCTAACAAACAGAATCTCTCATATTATACATTCAATAATTATGAAAGCTGCTATTATAATGTTTTACTGACATTTTTACAGTCATTTCCTACTACTGAACAGTCTTTACCTACAGACTCTATTTACCATTTCCCTAGCTCCCCCCAATCTGATTCACATTCCCAGTCTAATGAAATTGCTCTAATGTGATTAGTGACCATCCCACCACAAGCCAAGTAGCTTTCTCTAGTCTCACCCTCCTGGAATGTTGCGTTGAATTGCGTCAATTCCTTCTTTCCTCCTGAAGTCAAAGTGATATCACACTGGATCTTCCTATCCCTCTGACTTCTGCCCTAGGAAATTCTTCCTTTGTTTTTTGAGACATATTTTTCCACCTTCTTTTTACTTTTCCAGTTGTTCCGTTAATAATACCTTTTTTTTTTTTAACCTTCTACCCCTTTAAAGGTAGGGATCCCAAAAGCTTACTTTCCTTTATACTTGTCTGTTATCTCAGTCCCCCTCAAGTTTCATTCATCCAATAAATATTTATCAAGCATCTTATTATCTACCAGGCACTGTTTGAGTCATTCTGGATACACCAATGAACAGAATACACATATAATATCTTATTCACATAAAATCAAGTATCTATGCTACCACAGATACTCAAAATCATCTCCCTCTAAATACTATGGTTTTTCCAGTACTCATGTATGGATGTGAGAGTTGGACCATAAAGAAATGCGAAAAATTGATGCTTCTGAACTGTGGTGTTGGAGAAGACTCTTGAGAGTCCCTTGGAAAGCAAGGAGATCAAATCAGCCAATCCTAAATAAAATCAATCCTGAATATTCACTGGAAGGGCTGATACTAAAGCAGAAGCTCCAATACTCTGGTCATCTGATGTGAAGAGCCGACTCACTGGAGAAGACCCTGACGCTGGGAAAGATTGAGGGCAGGAGGAGAAGGGGACGACACAGGATGAGACAGTTGGATGGCATCACTGACTCAATGGACACGGGTTTGAGTAAGCTCCGGGAGTTGGTGACGGACTGGGAGGCCTAGCATGCTGCAGTCCATGGGGTCACAAAGAGTCAGACACGACTGAACTGAACTGAAACACTATTTTAAACACATCTCTCCCCAACTTAAACGGATCTGAAGTGACTGCAATGATTCCCCTCTTACCAATCACATCTAAATTTCTCTGTCTTCATTTAAAACACTCATAATTATTTTCTATTATACCTATCCAGATTCATTTTCTATTATTCCTTGATTCAAAAGAATCCTAGGTAGGTCAGTAGTTGGATTACCCTCGAAAACACTTTACTTTTATTTCTAGCTGTTCAAATTACTGAAAACGTATATCCACTACCTGGACACAAAAAAAGTATACTGAATAAAAAGTCTACATAAACAGATTTTTAAAAAATCCTTTCAAATGTGTAAAAACAGCAAACACTTCTACAGGGCTTACTATAAGCCAAGGGCTTCCCAGGTGGCGCGAGCGATAAAGAATCCTGTTGCCAATGCAGGAGACACAAGAGACAGGTTTAACCCCTGGGCTGGGAAACGGCAGCCCACTCCACTCCAGTATTCTTGCCTGGGAAATCTCATGGACAGAGGAGCCTAGCAGGCTACAGTCCATGGGACTACAAAAAGTCAGACAAGACTCAACACACTATACGCCAAACACAATTCCATACATTTTATAGACATTAACACATTTATTCCACACAACAGTCTTAATGGCTGCATCCTACAAATGAGGAAACTAAGGCCCTGATAGGATAAATTACCTTGCCCTAGGTCTGACAAGAAGTATGTGGTAAAGTCAAGATTCACATTCAGGCAGCCTGGTTCCATACTAAACTGTATAATACTCGCTACTACAAAAAGTCAGACAAGACTCAACACACTATACGCCAAACACAATTCCATACATTTTATAGACATTAACACATTTATTCCACACAACAGTCTTAATGGCTGCATCCTACAAATGAGGAAACTAAGGCCCTGATAGGATAAATTACCTTGCCCTAGGTCTGACAAGAAGTATGTGGTAAAGTCAAGATTCACATTCAGGCAGCCTGGTTCCATACTAAACTGTATAATACTCGCAGCAGAAGCGATAAATAAAAATAGGAATTCAAAGGGCTGGCAATGAAATCTAGAAGCCAAAAAAAACTATGTTCAACTGTATTTAAAAAAAAGAAATCATTTAAGTTAACTCCTTTACTCTAAGAGCAATACTGTTTTTAATATAACGTGAAGGTTTAAAGATTGTAGAATTTAGTAGCACATTATAAACAGCACAATCTGTAAACACAAACACATCATATGTTATTCAAAGTTCTCCAAAGCTGCTGAAAATACTTGCTAGGCATGACAAAATATATTTTTATATATTTATATATACATATAGGTAATGAGTAACACTGAAGAAGCTGAAGTTGAATGGTTCTATGAAGACCTAGAAGACCTTTTAGAAGTAACACCCCAAAAAGATGTCCTTTTCATTATAGGGGACTGGAATGCAAAAGTAGGAAGTCAAGAAACACCTGGAGTAACAGGCAAATCTGGCCTTGGAATATGGAATCAAGCATGGCAAAGACTAATAGAGTTTTGCCAAGAAAATGCACTGGTCATAGCAAAAACACTCTTCAAACAGCACAAGAGAAGACTCTACACATGGACATAACCAGATGGTCAACACCAAAATCAGATTGATTATATTCTTTGCAGCCAAAGATGGAGAAGCTCTATACAGTCAACAAAAACAAGACCAGGAGCTGACTGTGGCTCAGATCATGAACTCCTTATTAACAAATTCAGACTTAAATTGAAGAAAGTAGGGAAAACTGCTAGACCATTCAGGTATGACCTAAATCAAAACCCTTATGATTATACAGTGAAAGTGAGAAATAGATTTAAGGGACTAGATCTGATAGACAGAGTGCCTGATGAACTATGGACTGAGGTTAATGAGATTGTACAGGAGACAGGGATCAAGACCATCCCCATGGAAAAGAAATGCAAAAAAGCAAAATGGCTGTCTGAGGAGGCCTTACAAATAGCTGTGAAAAGAAGAGAAGTGAAAAGCAAAGGAGAAAAGAAAAGATTTAAGCATCTGAATGCAGAGTTCCAAAGAATAGCAAGGAGAGATAAGAAAGCCTTCCTCAGTGATCAATGAAAGAAATAGAGGAAAACAACAGAATGGGAAATACTAGAGATCACTTCAAGAAAATTAGATGTACCAAGGGAACATTTCACACAAAGATGGGCTCGATAAAGGACAGAAATGGTATGGATGTAACAGAAGCAGAAGATATTAAGAAAAGGTGGGGGTACTGTGGTAGATGTCAAATAGAGCTTAAGTAAGCAGGTGGGTTTATCAATCTTGAATACAGGTGTGAAGTTTGCACTGGAGAAGCAAAGAAAGAAAGTTGTAAGTTAACAACATGTAGGTAGCATTTAAAGTCTTGTAATGAATGAGATGACAAAGAAAATCAATGTAGAAACAGATGAAAAAGTTAGGGCAGGTTAGGGAGATCTAGCAGAAACTAAGGAGGAGGTGTCTGTGCAATTGGCAGAACACTTGGAGATCTAGTGTCCCAGAACCAAAGAAGAAATCTTCAAAGAAGCAAAGAATTATAGCCCGATAATGATTTACTTGATCACAAGTAGAATTTTAATTCTAGTATTTGTCTTTATTGTCACCTAATTTTAATCACAAAGCTACAAACAAAATGTATTTGGTAACATTTCTAAGAGCACATCTTATAGAGAAGTTGTAGGTCACAAGAAGAGATTAATTGTAGAACCATTACTCTCATCGCAGAATGAAAGCACACACAAATCCTTGTAACATATGAGTGAAGGATGTAATTGCATCCTTGTCCTTTTTAGAAGGCCATCATTAATACCCACTTTCGGGGAAGCAATAACATCTGCTTTTCTTCCACAAGTTAGTGAGGGTGGGAGCCCTAGCTGGGAGCAACTGCCCTTCCCAGAGCAGCAGCTTAACTAGCAATGACCTGCAGGAACACCTGGGTTCAGATGATTTCTGCTCCAGGAAATGCTTCCTCATGTTTCTTTCTTATGGAGATAGCAAGTGGTCACTTGAGTGACTTAATATCCAAATTAGGTGACCTCCCTCTAATATGCAAATGGAGGAAAATTTGGTAACCTATTTAGTCAAACACAACATGCCAGGTCATGAACTGCTGCCCTGATATAAGTTTGGTGATCATCATCAGTTCTTTCTTAAGAGGCAGTCAGAGAGAGTTCTAGGCTTGTGAACACTGGACCCATCTTTCTGTCTTTGAAATGTTGCCAAAACCTCAGAGAAGTTAGTGTTATGAGAGAGTTTTTGCCCTTGCCACAAGTCCTGGTGACCTTGCTCTCTCTGCCACCTGCAGGTCCCCTCCTAGGCTCTTTCCTCTTTAGTATGCTCTAGTTCCTGCCCTCTGCCCTTTTCTGCTGCTATTGAAGCTGCTGGTAGCTGATTTCAGCCTGCCAGTCGCTGTCTTCCAGGCCACTGATGCAGCCTTTTCCTTGAGCAGATCCCTTCTGGGCTGCCAGTATTCACACTAAGAGTTGTATCTGTAAGTATGTAATTCTGTAGTTCTTGGGAGAATTTCTGTCCAAATTTATTCTTGGTGACAGGGACTCTTTATTTCCCTCAGACACCACTGTTTTCAAAGATGAATTCTTGGTACAGGAAGATCAACCCCTGGAAGGTCAACCACCAAGGACACAGACCAAAACCCCATGCATATGATTCTGTCATGTTCCCATCTTTCATACCCACTTCATTATATTCTACCCTGAATGCAGTGAAGCTTGGAAAAGCTCTATGAGCTGGAAGAGCTTCATTTTGGGGAAGGGCTGTGAGAGCCTTCACAAACGGCTGCTTTAACATACTTATCAGGGAGGTTATATACCAATGGTAAACAGCACTGGTGGAGAAGGCAATGGCACCCCACTCCAGTACTCCTGCCTGGAAAATCCCATGGAGGGAGGAGCCTGGGAGGCTGCAGTCCATGGGGTCGCCAAGAGTAGGACACGACTGAGCGACTTCACTTTCACTTTTCGCTTTCATGCATTGGAGAAGGAAATGGCAACCCACTCCAGTGTTCTTGCCTGGAGAATCCCAGGGATGAGGGAGCCTGGTGGGCTGCCGTCTATGGAGTCACACAGAATCGGACATGACTGAAGTGACTTAGCAGCAGCAGCAGCAACAAGCAACACCGGAAAATATGTTTCATCTGGCACCAAAAGCTCAAGACTCCAAAGCCTATTCCCGTTCTCTCTCCATCTTGCTCCCACTGTCAGCAAAGACCCATTCCCCATGTGTCTCCTTCTCTGATGGCCCTTTTTGTTCCTTTAGTAGTACCAGATGACTGGCTTCATACTAAGGCGATGGTGCCTAATGGTTTCAGCTTATAAATAATATTTTATTTAAACAAGAGTCTTCTAGAGAATCCTTGTTCTCAGAGGAGTCACTCATTGAGTATGGACTAGTGCAAAAACAGATCTTTCTGCATTCACCAGGACAAGGAGGTCCTGAGACCCCATGGACTAGCACTTCTTATCTTTACAATTCATATAAGATCTCACTTGCATTAAGGGACATAATTCTCACTTCATCAGGGACATTTTGCATGACTACCTAAACTACTTACTCCCATTCATTCTACTTACCCACTTATTCACTTTTTCTACCTCATTTCTCTGTGTTGTATTTACTACTATACCAAACTACATTTCTTGTTTCTTTATACATTAACTTACATATAATTTTGCATGTATTAACATGAAGATACATATTTAGCATCTCTCTCCATTACAACATAAGTAGTATAAGAACACGAACGCTGTCATTTCCTTGCTATATCTTTAGCACTTAGAATAATATCTGTATATGGTCTTTCAATAAATATTTGCTAAATGAATTTAAAAAATGACTACTCAACCTCTATAGACCATAAAGAAGACAGCTATAACAAAGTCAACTGGTTCCTTGTTATTCAGCTACATTTATGGCTCGGGATTATCTAAAGGACTCTGGAATGCTTCATACTCATCTTAGTAGGAAGTGGCAAAACCTTATAAAGTTAAGCATCCTTTTGCTATGAAGTGAAGTCAAGCAGTCGTATCTGACTCTTTGCGACCCTGTGGACTGTAGCCCACCAGGCTCCTCCGTCCATGGGATTCTCCAGGCAAGAATACTGGAGTGGGTTGCCATTTCCTACTTCTATACCTCCTAATATCTGATAGATGGACAAACTACTTGAAATGGAGCCACGGATACCTCTAAGTCACTGTTGTTATCCTGATCTCATTCATTATGCTGAAAAAGAATAGTGGGAGTCCACTGTTGCTTTAACAAAGACTTAAGTGAGGGAAATAGTGGTCTTCACAAAATTATTCTGCCTTGAAAGGCTGAACCTTCAGAACCATGTAAACCACTGCACAATGCTATATAAATATATTCATCTATGATTCTATAATATGCATACATCTTTCCATCTCTTAAAACAAAATCTACTTTAATTAAAACCCCTAACATTCTGGTTAAAGATGATAATCCTTTTGCATTGGGAACTTGTGATAAGTATGTTCAGTTTTTATCTGTCTTTAAAAGACATACTGGTTGCCTTTTGACACATGCTTCCTTGCACAACAATATATGAAACCTAGTATTTATCCAAGATTAGGTTCACTTAAATCTTCTTTGTCTTTAGTTTTTGGCAGCACTCATAGTGGTTTTTCTTTAGGGTAAAGGAATAATTCACTGTTATTTTTTTTGACATATACTGGGAACTTTGGGGATAAACTCAGTCTTTATAATATTACTTTACTACAGTTTGATGAAAGGGAGCAGAATCCTGACTTTAATTCCATATTATATTCATCTGCTGATCCAAGATATGAAGGCTGTTGGGCTCTGGGAACTGCAGGATGATCACTGATAGAGTAAACAAGATGTTACAACAAGGATTAAAGATTATATTCAGTCTGGAGCTGGAGTATTTCTTAACTCAAAAATGGGAAAACTGGGGTTTTAAATTATTATTATACAAAAGCAAAAGGTGACCCATTGCAGTTCTTCACCCTCACAGTATCTGCTGAGAGACACTGTAGCTCAGAGAGGCTAACAATTTTCCCAGGTTCTCACACTAAATAAGAAGTAGCTGAACTGGAACTGGAATTGACTTCTCTCTGACTTGAGGCTCCATGCACCATGCCCTGCTGTGTCTTCCTGGCAGCCTCTGATGGATACACAAGGTTCAGAGTCTCTATTCACAGGAAACAAAAAATAAGTGCAGATTTTTCTATTTTATATGTTGTGAGCAGATAGTTGTGCTACTTCAGAAAGCAAAGCCCCTAAAGGCTAATCATATATCAAGACAGTGTTGAAATCAAGTAAAGCATCACATTGATACTTATCCAGTTGTAAGTATAGATATTATTTTACCAAGAAAATAAGTCAGTGTATTTGGGAAACCAGACATAAATAAGTAATTTATTTATTATGCTTATAAAGGTAAAATTTTTTTTAATTTTTTCTTCTTGTTTTGCTGGTTTTTACATATTTTTAATGAAAGTCAGTGTCTAGAGTTTTGTTTGATTTATTTTAATTCTACTCTCCTGTCCTCTGTCCTACTTCTGTTTGCCTTGTACCAACGCACTCACTCATTAGAGAATGATTTGGATCCATGGATCCAACTTTTTGTGTGATAGCATTATCCGTGACCTGCCTCTCTCCATCTGTGACCCCAGTGAGATTCTCCCTGCTGGAGCCCCCAACCCCAGCACAGCAGGTTCCATCCTCTGCCCATCTTGACACAGGTCTGCTTGGAGGTCCAGCACCCAACAGAAGCACAAGTTCCCAAGGTTTAACCTGGATCTCCAGGAGATGACAGCAAGGTCCTCACACCAAGATAATGTGAGACACAGATGCTGAGGGTGTGGGCTTGGGTGAGACCTTTGAGGTCCAACCTGCTCCTTTCTAAGAGAATAAGACTCAGAGAGTAAAAAGTGACCTGTCAAAAGAAACACAGCTAGATCAAAATGATGATGGACTAGCCCTGATAGCTCCTGCCTCTTTGCTCCCACTTTCTACACTATCCCATAAGGTGTAAAAAGTAACATATTTATCTATTGACAGATTACCTATACTTTCCCCATTTTTTGAAAAGGCATGAGCAGTGGCTTTCAATAAAAGATGAATGTATAAATAATTTAAGTAAAAGTAAAGAGAATAAGAGGCATGCAGTTAAGGGAGTGAATGGGATGTTCTCAATAGCAAAGAGCTACCTGGAAGGGCAATACTAGATATAGATAGTCTGAGTTTCCTAGAAGCCAAGTTGAAAATGGAGACTCTTGGAGTAATACGGCACTCATTATCTTGTAAAAGAAAGCATTTGAGGTTTGTCATAAAACTTTATTCAAATATGTAAACATAAGTGATCAGCTGTATTACATTGATAGTGTCTTTAGTAACACTTTCATAAAAGATATGGGACAACTATTGATAGAGTTAATACTAAATCTTGGTTCTAATCCAGCATTTCTTTGGGAATCGGAAGTGCTAGGGTGCAGGTATGAACATTTGTTTTCATTTGATTTAATTAGGTATAAAGTTTAAAGTCTTTAAGGCAATAGTTGTCAAATATCAATGTACAAATAATTTAACTGAAAATTGTCTTTTTTTAAAATAAAATACAGCTTAACTGTCCTTTTTTACTCCTCACTCCTAATTCTGTAAGTCTGCTGTTGCTGCTGCTAAGTCGGTTCAGTCGTGTCTGACTTTGTGCTACCCTATAGATGGTAGCCCACCAGGCTCCCCTGTCCCTGGGATTCTCCAGGCAAGAATACTGGAGTGGGTTGCCATTTCCTTCTCCAATGCATGCATGCATGCTAAGTTGCTTCAGTCATGTCTAATTCTTTGCTACCCCTTGGACAGCAGCCCACCAGGCTCCTCTGTCTACGGGATTTTCCAGGCAAGAATACCAGAGTGGGTTGCCATTTCCTTCTCAATACACAAATACTAGATTGGCCAAAATGTTTGTTCAGGTCTAAATGAACATTTTGACCAACCCAATATTTTATGTGTATATGCACATGTGTATGTTTTTGAAGAGAGGTTCCAGTTACAGCTTTTATTAGGGGGGAAAAATTTAATGATCAAAGAGTTGAGAATCACTGGGAGTTCCTGGTGCAGCTCTGAGTGGACTGAGCTCAATGTTGACACTGGTGTGTTCCCACCCCCATTGCAGACTGAGGTCACTTAGTTGACAATCTCCTTGGTGACAGCTAGGTAACTAAATGTCCCTCCACAGGAGCCACCCTCCCTGCCCAATATGAGGATTATAGTAGCAAAACTGTCAGGTTCAATTCTGAAAAATTGTTTTGGGTAAGTTGGTCCCTTTTAATTGCTTATGGAAATTGTAATTTTAGATGACAAGATTATTATGAGCTGCTTGTTAATTGGTCTGTCAGCATCAAGAAAACCCCACCGAGATCACAGTGCCCTGTTCTTGTCCCTCTTTGGCACTGCCCATAAAATCACCGGAAGACATTTAGCAAAGTCAGCTCTTGCTCCTTGACAAGCACGAGTTTCCTTTTATCCTTCTGCCAAGTGAAGGATTAGAGAAGGACTTTCATCTTTTCCTTGCTACCACCAGCCCATGTCAGCCTTCACAGACTAGCTGATCATTAACTTGAAAAGCTCAGGAAGTTTCTAGCCCTTCCGTTTGCTTGTTTACCTGTTGGGCCAAGTTGCTTTACAACCGGATTATCTTTGAATAAATAGAGTCCTAGGTGATGAAATATTTGACTTGGTTCCAGTTGGATATTTTCATTGCTCTTCACAGTTCACTGAACAGGAGAGTCAGTGTGGCTGGTAGGTCAGGACAGGTCTGCCGTACGGTTTGCTGTGTGCCAGCTCAGTGGAGGAGGGATGGGAGGAAAGGGAGTCTTCTCAGCAGTTTACGAAGTGGGGAGTTGATTGGCTATTTGCTAGCTGTGTCTTTCTGGGCCTTTTGACCTCCTTGATTCCTCATTTCATCATTTGTCAAAAGAGACTAAGAATAATAGCTAGCTTATGGCACAGCAATGAGGTCTAAATGGTATCGTAAATACCCAGCATATAGCAAGAGCTAAACCAAACAAAAAAGATAGCACCTATTATAGGTACAGTCCATTTTTTCCTTCTCAAATCCAGAAGTCTGAGATAGCAAAGTCAAAGAAATAAATATCACATTCATACCCAACTTTATCTTTATGACCTCAAAGCTTGTGAAGGCAGCTACATCTAATCCCAGATCCACTGAAATCCTTTAAATGATGCAGATGAACATAGAGATTATGATACTGCTACCAATTCAAAGTGATTGTCACTGATTTTAGTGTATGTAACCATATTCCTTGAAATCAAAGATTTCATGTGAAACTGGCAATAAAAAATTTGTAGGGTACCCAGTGTTTCTCTCGAGTTCTTGATGAAACAAACCAAGATGTTGCCTTTATGGTAATTTAATGGCACCCCACTCCAGTGTTCTTGCCTGGAGAATCCCAGGGACGGGGGAACCTGGTTGGCTGCCATCTATGGGGTCACACAGAGTCGGACACAACTGAAGTGACTTAGCAGCAGCAGCATCAAAAATGAAACTTTCATTTTTTAGAAAAGAAAGATGCTTGTTCTTTCCCCTTAGTTTTGCAACTGTCACAAGATTTTGTCATCATTCTTTAGAAACTAAATGCTGATAAATGTGCTACTTCATGGAGCTGATTCTTATGTTTACACATACTGTTTCACTTTTTTCCTCAAATTTCAAGTGTCAGGACTTGCCTTTAAGGCTATTTCCTGAGGTTAGCGTTCATATCTCTTCTCTGGTTACTTCCCTTTCCAGCAGGCACACTCAAACATTGGATCAAGGAGTAAAATGTCATCTCAGGAAAAATGGCTAGCTCTCTAGTTATATCCTCAAGAAAGAGAAGCCTGCTCTAAGAACTGGAAATGGGATAGAAAGCTGGAGGTTTGTGTATCTTGCCCAAGAATTGATGCTTTTGAACTGTGGTGTTGGAGAAGACTCTTGAGAGTCCCTTGCACTGCAAGGAGATCCAACCAGTCCATTCTGAAGGAGATCAGCCCTGGGATTTCTTTGGAAGGAATGATGCTAAAGCTGAAACTCCAGTACTTTGGCCACCTCATGTGAAGAGTTGACTCACTGGAAAAAGACTCTGATGCTGGGAGGGATTGGGGTGGGAGGAGAAGGGGACGACCAACAATGAGATGGCTGGATGGCATCACGGACTCGATGGATGTGAGTCTGAGTGAATTCCGAGAGATGGTGATGAACAGGGAGGCCTGGAATGCTGCGATTCATGGGGTTGCAAAGAGTCGGACACGACTGAGCGACTGAACTGAACTGAACTGAATGGCAAAGATCCTTTCTCATTCTTGTCTTGAATACAAAGCTTTTCTGAGCCTTAATCTAACCAGTTGTAGGGGAAAGGAGAAGGGAGAGTACTGATAACGATTTCAATTAATTTACTTAGATGGAGTGTTTGATGGGAGTCCACAGAAACATGAATCATAATATAGGAGTCTAGAGGGTTCAGTGGGTTGCATTCAAATGACAGGGAAAACAACACAAAGTCCATGTGCGAGGGACAGGGGGAGTGTCTAGTTAGTTTCTATAAGAAAGATAAACCTATTTGCTCAGTAATGGTCTTGTTTATGTTTCCAGCTGCTGTGGTCTGCGTGACGCTTCTCAACAGGCTTGAATGTGACCAGATCAACTCTCCCCATGATGTTCTTGTGGAGTACCAGAAACGGCCTCAGCTCCTAATCTCCAAATTCATTAAACAGCGGCTTGGATTACGTGACCAGACATCATAGGTGGGCAGCTCAATCCCTCTCGGCAAATTCACAGTTCCAGTCATAATGTTGAAGTCATATATTATTTGTGACATTTTTATATAGTTCTCATCCACATGGTAAAATCATAATTGAATGATTTTATAAAACCCTTTCTCTTAAAAATGAATTTGTTGAAAAGAATTTAATAACTTACATTAAATTAAGTTCAAATTTCCTTTTAAAATGAGTTAGCTAAGTCAGTCTAATAATTAAAATTGTAAAACTGTATTGTGACATTTGGAGTTTCATATGCAGCATTAATTACGTTCACATCAAAATAGATCAACCACTTGTAGATTCAGTTATCCGTCACTCTGTTTCTGAAACCAATCCAGAAATTCATGTTAGGATGTTGTCAGGCACTTCTAGGTGTTGGACAAGTGACAGAAATTGATCATGCACATTCAAAATATTTACAGAAAAAAGTGTCAGTGTAATGTAGGTCTCTATGAAAAAGCTACTCATAGGGAAATAGGACCATACTTCTTTTTTTTCCCCTGCAGAATTTTAGTGCACCACAGAATAGGATTAGAGGCTGAGGTTTGCCCATGTTTGTGATTTTATCACAAGCTGTAACAACTCTAGATCACACATTGATTTTCAGAAGAAAACCTTTGGAAATGCAGAGAAAGATCTTCATTTTTCTTCCAAAATCACACACGATTAAACTATTTTCTAACAAATTTTTCTTTTAAGGAAATGCATTTCAAAAGGGCTGTATTTTTTAATTTTCATTTCCATATTAACCTCATAGGCTGAGGAATAATAACAACTGAATTTAGACTTGAGTTCAAGATGTTAAAGTCATCCTTTTGAGTGACATTGAAGTAGTCTTGCGTGCGCCCTGCCCTGCCTATTCAGTTTGACCCTCTGGCAGGCATGGTGTCACTTGGAGGGTATATCATGCTTTGTATGAGTTGATGCTGCCTGGAGGGGGCAGTTCTTCTAAAGATGATATACACTTAGGAGTTGGGAGGCATGGATGGAGGATGCATGGAGGATGGCTTGCAATCTTGAATAGTATGTAATGTTGTATACATATATTTATATTGTTGTGGCTCAAATAAAGTTTAATCCCAACCATGATAGAGATTTTTTTTTTGCCTACTATAATCAATGACAATAAATAATCCCCATAGAGGAACATCAGTCTGGAAACATTTTTGGTAACAGTTATGCTTGGAGTGTTTTTAAGGCACAATGGCAACCCACTCCAGTACTCTTGCCTGGAAAATCCCATGGACGGAGGGGCCTTGTGGGCTGCAGTCCATGGGGTCACTAGGAGTCGGACATGACTGATTGACTTCACTTTCACTTTTCACTTTCATGCACTGGAGAAGGAAATGGCAACCCACTCCAGTGTTCTTGCCTGGAGAATCCCAGAGACAGGGGAGCCTGGTGGGCTGCTGTCTCTGGGATTGCACAGAGTTGGACACGATTGAAGTGATTTAGCAGCAACAGCAGCAGCATGCTTGGAGTGGTTTAAAGCCATCCCAATAATTGGCCATCAAATACCATGATTAGAACTAAAAGTAAGGTAGAATGACATTCTAGTTATTAGGTGGGGTTTTCACTGTGTTTCTTTTTTTTTCCAGACAAAGTGGAAAGTACTTCAGAGTGTTCTCCATAACCTTTCAATTTGAACTTTTATCTGTCTGTTCCTAGAAAATCTTATTTTCCTTTATATTGAGAGAAGAAGAGGTTATGGGTGGGGGGGGGGGTGAGAGAGTGAGAGAGAATTAAATACTCACAGTTAATCCTCCTTTTAGCTCCTATTAGGGTGTGTATATGTATGCACACATGCCAGAAGTCTAGGAAACCTTTTTGATCATTCTGCCTCCTCATCCAATCAATCACCATGCCTATTAATTGATTCTAAGACATTTTTCCAAACTGTGCGCCAATGAAAAGCATTCCCTGTCCTCAAATCAGATTCCTCTCAGCCTCACCCACAGCTTCCCACAGCACCCTCTACAGCTTTTTTTAAGTATTCATGATAGCTTGCAGTTGTGTTGAGATTTGGGTCTTTAATGTGTTTAGACTATAAGATTCCTGAGGACAAACACTACATTTGTCTTATTCAGTGCTGTATCCTAAGCACCCAAAAAGTGCCTATCTCATTCTAGGTGCTTCATTTAAGTGAAGAAGGTATTCTCTGCAAACATTTCCCTTATAAACTCTCACTAAAATGCCTCTGCTGCTGCTAAGTAGCTTCAGTCGTGTCCGACTCTGTGCGACCCCATAGACGGCAGCCTACCAGGCTCCGCCATCCCTGGGATTCTCCAGGCAAGAACACTGGAGTGGGTTGCCATTTCCTTCTCCAAAATGCCTCTAGTCTTTGCAAAACCCATCCTCTCCTTATTCAGTCCCTTGTCAGCTCAGCTCTCTCTGGCTTCCTCCCATGACATCCCACTTTGTGAAGTGGAAAGTTCTGTGTATCATCAGCGTAGAGTTGGGGTGATGTCTAGAACTTCTTGTTTTCTCCTATAGCATGTGACTTTCCCCTCTGTCAAGTCAAACTCCAAATTCAGCCTCTTTAGGAAGGTCTCCAAGCTTAATCCCCTTGATTCACCATAGCTAGTTCCTTAGAGAGGCATCACTGTGTTCTCATTTAGATGCTGTTTTGAGAACACTTGTGCTTTTATGTGAACTTGGGTAAAGGATGCCCAGCTTCATTTGGGAGGCTCATGTTTCCTTTCTACCCTTTGACTGCCATGGAGTGTTATCTACTGCAGGCATTCAGCCACTACTCACCTATGCCTGCCCTAAGTCTAGGAACCCCCTCTTCACCTCACCCCTAACCTCACCTTCTGCACACTCATTCAGTCTTTCCCTCCTAGAAGTCAGTTCAAGAAACAGTTAGACTTGCAAAAATTCCTCTGATTATTTCTATTTATCGGTGTTTCCATGCATTTTTGGTATGTTTTTCCTTTGTTCATTCGTTATAAATCCATATCGCTCCTTTTCCCCCAGAAGAATAAGAGACAATTTATAAGGAAAAATTTAAGTACATCAAGATCGTATAAACTAGACATAACTGGTGGGGGGGGGGTAGAAAAAGGGAAGGGAAGGGCCACCATTGACACAAATCTTGATGCTAATACCACAATGCGTTGCATACAGCCCATGCAGGGGCAGACAGCAGGTCCTGAACTGGCTGTGGGTTGCCCAGCAGTTCCTTCATAAAGAGAAAAAGTTTACAGCGTCTCTAAGATAAAATGTGAACTAATCATCAGAAGAACAACTAGTCATGATTCCAAGAGGTTAGAGTGCAGTGTAGTGAGTGAGGGAGCAGGGAGAGGTGTGTATGTGAATGCCTTTACTCCAGGTGACTCTCAACACTGGTGCATGCTGGGATACCGGAAAAGCCTTCATAAAACACTGTTTGGGGCCCACCTCAAACCAGCTAAATGGGCATCTCTCAGAGTGGGATAGGGAAGCCCTATTTTAATAATTTCCCCTGATAATGTGCAGCCTGGGTCAAAAGACACTGATTTAAAAGAACAAATAGTCTGTGAATCTAGCAGGCACTCCTCCAGCTGAACTTCTAGAAGTCTTTTGATGATGACTTCATTGGAAGAGTTATATACAGATCAAGCTCTTTTACTTGATTCTTACACCTCAACAGGAACAGTATCCTTTTGTTTTAATATTTTTAAGTGTACAATTTGATAATACATACATTCTGAAATGATTACCACAGTCAAGTTAATTAACATATCCATCATCTCACATAGTTATATGCATTAGCCAAGCTATGGAAACAGCATGTGTGTCTGTTGACTGATGAATGGACAAAGAAAATGTGTTATATATATGTGTGTAATATATACATATATACACAATGGAATATTATTTAGCCACAAAAGAGGAGGAATCTTGCCATTTGTAACAACATGGATGAAACTGGAGGGCATTATACCAATAAAATAAACCAGACAGAGAAAGACATATCCTGTATGGTATTGCTTATATGTAGAATTCCCCCCAAAAATCAGATTCATAGAAACAAAGAATAGAATGGTGGTTACCAAGAGCTGGAGCAGGAAAAGTGGAGATGTTGGTCTAAGTGATCAAAGGGTATAAATTTCTAGTCATAAGATGAATAAGTTTTGCAGATCTGACATGCAGTATGGTGACTCCAGTTTAACATTGTATTATATACTTGAAATTTGCTAAAAGAGTAGTTTTTTAGCATTCTCACACAAAAAAAGAAATAATATATTAACCATTTTATATCCCCAGCAATGTGCACAGTGCCTAACACATAATAAAAGTGGGTTAATTATACATATTTTATATATATCTCTCTATATATATTGCTATTGATTCAATTTTTGTGTTCCCTTCACCTAATTCTTATGTTGTAGCTCTCACCCTCTATTGTGGCTATGTTTGGAGATGGGGCCTATAAGGAATTAGGTTCAATGTGGTCACAGGATGGGGCCCTAATTTGATAGAATTATTGTTCTTATCAGAAGGGACACCAGAGAGTTCACTGTCTTTCTCTCTCTGTACATATGTACTGAGAAAGGTCCATGTGAGGATGCAGTGAGAAGATGGCCATCTGCAAGCCAGGAAGAGAGCTCTCAACTGATATGGAGTCAGCTGAAATCTTGATCTGGAACTCCTAGCTTCCAGAACTATGAGAAAATAAACTTCTGTTATATTTATTTAATCATTCAGCCCCTGGTTATTTTGTTATGGCACCCACAGCTAAGATATATATCATATATATGAATTACATGTGTACACATATATGTATATATAACCCTGTAAACAAACAAACAAAATCATGATCAATTGATCAGTTAATGGAAATACATAGCTGACTGCCTGCCAACTTAATTTTGCCTGAATATTATCCCCTGACCAACCTTTCAGAACAACATGTGTGTATTATTCAGCGTAATTTTCTGTGTGAGATCATTACCAGCCAGTTCAGCTCCTCTGCTCCATGTTTCACTGCGAAACACACTGGACAACTGACACACAACGCAATCTTAGTAAAACTCAACCTTTGGTCCAAAATATACTCAGTAACTTTTCTGGTCTTACTTTTATACAGTTATAGAACAGCTATAGAATGTTAGTAAGTGCTCCGCACTATGTAGGTACTTAACAAGGACTAAAAGCTATCACCTTCAGAAATACAACAAAGTGAGTTTAAACTTTATATCCTTCTTTTAAAAACAGAGCTCTTAACATTTGGATTCATTTAGGAGACTGATGATAGCAATCTATGGACCAACTCCACAGAAAAAGGCATTTCACACATGTAGCTCTGAGTTTGCATATAATTCATGGGTTTACACACCTTCCTCAGGCTGTCGTGGCAGGATAGCTGCATCCCCTGCCACAGGCCACAGGCCACAGGCCACAGGCCTTCTGGGTGACCCTAGTTACAGTGCTGTCCTTGATGTTCTGGTTATCGCTCCCCTCCAGCCACCTCACTTCAGTGCTGGTAACAGCTGTTCCAGCTACACCACCTTTGTTGTTCCCTAAATCCTGCTCACCCTTTTGTAAATAGTTCAGTAAATTCTCTGTTTTCTAGTTTAATTGTGCCATCTGGTTCCTGCTGGGGCCCATTAATACAGCCTCCAAGATACATCTGGGGACCCAGAACCATTTGAAAAAATGTAAGAAGCTAAAGTCATTCTATATGCAGATCTTTCCACTATAATTTTGTTTTAAACTGCAAAACAGAAGTTA
>SJYC01057944.1:0-12100 GCA_006408675.1 Madoqua kirkii
GGGGGGGGGGTAGAAAAAGGGAAGGGAAGGGCCACCATTGACACAAATCTTGATGCTAATACCACAATGCGTTGCATACAGCCCATGCAGGGGCAGACAGCAGGTCCTGAACTGGCTGTGGGTTGCCCAGCAGTTCCTTCATAAAGAGAAAAAGTTTACAGCGTCTCTAAGATAAAATGTGAACTAATCATCAGAAGAACAACTAGTCATGATTCCAAGAGGTTAGAGTGCAGTGTAGTGAGTGAGGGAGGCAGGGAGAGGTGTGTATGTGAATGCCTTTACTCCAGGTGACTCTCAACACTGGTGCATGCTGGGATACCGGAAAAGCCTTCATAAAACACTGTTTGGGGCCCACCTCAAACCAGCTAAATGGGCATCTCTCAGAGTGGGATAGGGAAGCCCTATTTTAATAATTTCCCCTGATAATGTGCAGCCTGGGTCAAAAGACACTGATTTAAAAGAACAAATAGTCTGTGAATCTAGCAGGCACTCCTCCAGCTGAACTTCTAGAAGTCTTTTGATGATGACTTCATTGGAAGAGTTATATACAGATCAAGCTCTTTTACTTGATTCTTACACCTCAACAGGAACAGTATCCTTTTGTTTTAATATTTTTAAGTGTACAATTTGATAATACATACATTCTGAAATGATTACCACAGTCAAGTTAATTAACATATCCATCATCTCACATAGTTATATGCATTAGCCAAGCTATGGAAACAGCATGTGTGTCTGTTGACTGATGAATGGACAAAGAAAATGTGTTATATATATGTGTGTAATATATACATATATACACAATGGAATATTATTTAGCCACAAAAGAGGAGGAATCTTGCCATTTGTAACAACATGGATGAAACTGGAGGGCATTATACCAATAAAATAAACCAGACAGAGAAAGACATATCCTGTATGGTATTGCTTATATGTAGAATTCCCCCCAAAAATCAGATTCATAGAAACAAAGAATAGAATGGTGGTTACCAAGAGCTGGAGCAGGAAAAGTGGAGATGTTGGTCTAAGTGATCAAAGGGTATAAATTTCTAGTCATAAGATGAATAAGTTTTGCAGATCTGACATGCAGTATGGTGACTCCAGTTTAACATTGTATTATATACTTGAAATTTGCTAAAAGAGTAGTTTTTTAGCATTCTCACACAAAAAAGAAATAATATATTAACCATTTTATATCCCCAGCAATGTGCACAGTGCCTAACACATAATAAAAGTGGGTTAATTATACATATTTTATATATATCTCTCTATATATATTGCTATTGATTCAATTTTTGTGTTCCCTTCACCTAATTCTTATGTTGTAGCTCTCACCCTCTATTGTGGCTATGTTTGGAGATGGGGCCTATAAGGAATTAGGTTCAATGTGGTCACAGGATGGGGCCCTAATTTGATAGAATTATTGTTCTTATCAGAAGGGACACCAGAGAGTTCACTGTCTTTCTCTCTCTGTACATATGTACTGAGAAAGGTCCATGTGAGGATGCAGTGAGAAGATGGCCATCTGCAAGCCAGGAAGAGAGCTCTCAACTGATATGGAGTCAGCTGAAATCTTGATCTGGAACTCCTAGCTTCCAGAACTATGAGAAAATAAACTTCTGTTATATTTATTTAATCATTCAGCCCCTGGTTATTTTGTTATGGCACCCACAGCTAAGATATATATCATATATATGAATTACATGTGTACACATATATGTATATATAACCCTGTAAACAAACAAACAAAATCATGATCAATTGATCAGTTAATGGAAATACATAGCTGACTGCCTGCCAACTTAATTTTGCCTGAATATTATCCCCTGACCAACCTTTCAGAACAACATGTGTGTATTATTCAGCGTAATTTTCTGTGTGAGATCATTACCAGCCAGTTCAGCTCCTCTGCTCCATGTTTCACTGCGAAACACACTGGACAACTGACACACAACGCAATCTTAGTAAAACTCAACCTTTGGTCCAAAATATACTCAGTAACTTTTCTGGTCTTACTTTTATACAGTTATAGAACAGCTATAGAATGTTAGTAAGTGCTCCGCACTATGTAGGTACTTAACAAGGACTAAAAGCTATCACCTTCAGAAATACAACAAAGTGAGTTTAAACTTTATATCCTTCTTTTAAAAACAGAGCTCTTAACATTTGGATTCATTTAGGAGACTGTGATAGCAATCTATGGACCAACTCCACAGAAAAAGGCATTTCACACATGTAGCTCTGAGTTTGCATATAATTCATGGGTTTACACACCTTCCTCAGGCTGTCGTGGCAGGATAGCTGCATCCCCTGCCACAGGCCACAGGCCACAGGCCACAGGCCTTCTGGGTGACCCTAGTTACAGTGCTGTCCTTGATGTTCTGGTTATCGCTCCCCTCCAGCCACCTCACTTCAGTGCTGGTAACAGCTGTTCCAGCTACACCACCTTTGTTGTTCCCTAAATCCTGCTCACCCTTTTGTAAATAGTTCAGTAAATTCTCTGTTTTCTAGTTTAATTGTGCCATCTGGTTCCTGCTGGGGCCCATTAATACAGCCTCCAAGATACATCTGGGGACCCAGAACCATTTGAAAAAATGTAAGAAGCTAAAGTCATTCTATATGCAGATCTTTCCACTATAATTTTGTTTTAAACTGCAAAACAGAAGTTAGTATTTTTCTTCTTAACTGGTAGAGTACTTTAAAAAATATATAACCTTCTATTCAAGACTGTATATTTGTATTTAAAATTCTCCTGGAACTGTCCAGGACTTGTAGCTTGAAAAACAGAATGTTCAACTTACATTTTCTTAGCTGGCTGCTGGGCATCGATGTATGATAGAACTGAAAGCTTGAGTAAAAGACAGATAAATGGCTTCTATTGCTTGCCTCCAAGCTACATGTTTCGTCATCCTGTCATGGAAGGAAATTAAAATTGTCTGACACACTGAGCTTCATAAAGCCACACTGTTCCTCTCTAGGATCCTGTGTGCCTCTAGATGTCTACACCACGAGTAGATTTTTTTTTTTTTAATTTGTTCTACAATTTTTATCTCAGGATTAAAACTTAAGCAAACTCAATCCTTAGTTATTAGAGTCTCTCTTTAACCCTTTCAAAAATAAACTATACAACCATTTCATTCATCAGTCCAGCTGGACTTTCTCTAACTGTTAATAATCCTAAAATTTTGGCCAGTGGGTCTACCATCCAATGTCTCCTAAGATGAATAACTGAAGATACTTATAATTTGCAACCTGCTTCATTATTTACTTCTTAAGGGTTTTCCTCATTTCTTATTCACTTTTTCAATCCTTCCAATTAGGTGTTACTCAGTATAGAATCAGCTTAATATTTATTTCTCTAAAAACTGAGCAATTTTCATTTGAGAACAAAAGCTCACCATTAAATCACTTTTTGCTCTGAAATTTTAAATGTTATTTAAACATTATTTTTATAAGTATAGTTTAAAAAATCATCAGGCAAACAACCTAGAAACTAGTATCATCTAGTTTATACAGAATTAGTAAAAAATTACCCTCTAAAAGATAGCAATTTAAGATCATGTCCATTTATTTCCTAAATTTCCAAAGTTTCTTAGAAAATCTGTTACTCTCTACAGTAGCTTAGTCATTAACATTGTGAAGCACTGGGTGTATTCCAGAGTTACAGAAATCATTTGAATAATCTGATTTTGGCCCCTCCTCTGTTAGAAAAGGAAGTACAGATCTTTAAAAATCTGGTTTCTTCTTTTTACTTTCATATGAGTTTACTTTTTCATCTTAGTTTATGGACATTTGCATTTGAATTTTCTCCTAACATTATAACCAACAAAAACCAATGATGTGGCAAATAAATGTTACCCATGTTCCACTTACTCTGAGTAAATAATCAGCAGTGGACACCAATCCCACTAGCCAGATCTGTCTCCTACACTGCCTGGTCCTGTCCTCTCCTTTCTTCCCCTTGGACTCCAGAGATCGAATCTGTTCCGGAGCTGGTTCCATGACTGATTTAAGGTTGTAATGCCATTGGCTAGCACGCAAATGATAGAACAAATATAAAGGAACTACTGTGCACAAATCACAGTTCTAGGTATTGTGGGAGAGCAAGACATAGTTACCTCCTTTAGACAGTGGACAAACATTCTACTAAGTTTGAGGCACTAAAACAAAGGTGTGGATAACTACAATTCAGAGATAACTGGATAGACTTGAAAAGAGAGGTGGAAGTTAGAGTGTTCTAAGGAGTTATTGGACTTCCCAGGTGGTGCTAGTGGTGAAGAATCTACCTGCCTTTGCAGGTAAACATAGAGATGCAGGTTTGATCCCTGGGTCAGGAAGATTCCCTGGAAGAGGGCAGAGCACTCCACTCCAGTGTTTCTGCCTGGAGAACTCCATGGACAGAGGAGTCTGGCAGGCTGCAGTGCATAGGGTCGCACAAAGTCCAACATGACTGAAGCAACTTAGCATGCACACAAGGATTATCAGGAAAATGATGGTATAGAGGTGGAAAAATTTGAAAGGGTTTCTTGGACAAGGTAGATATTTAAGATGAGCTTCATTTAAGGGCCATAATTCTGAAAAGACTCTAAGGAGGTTGTTGTCATCAGAGGAAAAAGAACATGAAATAAAACAAAGGAGGAAAATACAGGACATATATAAGAATCGTGAAGAATCCTGTTTGGCTGGATCTGGAAAGGTAGCTTGGGGTTCTATTATGTGGGACCCCAGCAGTCGGGGTAAGGAGATTGGATCTTATTCCCAGGCAAAGGAGAGTGACTGAAACACACAGAGCAGAACTGATTGGTAGAGCAGAACTGTCAGGATAAGAAGAAGGAGAAGTAAACTGGAGATCATTAGAAATAACAAAAAACTGCACCAGGTAGAGGTGACCAAGATGTGACTAATTCCCTCCCACAACATACCAACATTGTGGGATGGGCGGAGATGGAGTAAAGATAAGCTCCTCTGTAAAGATGGTCCACCAGGCTCCTCTCTCCATGGAATGCTCCAGGCAAGAGTCCTGGAGTGAGTTGCCATTTCCTACTCAGGGGATCTTCCCCATCCAGGGATTAAACCCACGTCTCTTACATCTCCTGTATTGCAGGCAGATTCTTTACCCACTGAGGCCCCTGGGAAGCCCTTAAAGATAAGTTAGGGCTGCCAAAAGACATTATTTTTTTTTGTTAGACGAGGCAGCTCCCCTACTTGTGAAGGTCAGTGCCTTCAAATTTGCACCTAATAAGTTAAATAGCATACATATTTCAGAATAAAAATTTCCTTCTCATGTGAAAAGGATGTGTTTCCAAAATCTTTCTCCTGCTAAAAGGCTAAGGAAAGTTCAAACATGACAGAGCCAGAGCAGAAGCTATGGGAGAGGATGGCATTTAAAGGGCTGATGAGTGAGAGAATTCAGCGGTGATCTCAGTATCCATTTAGATAAAACTTCTTATGGCTTTGTGGCTAATAAAAATCTTTCCGTCAAAGGATATATGTAAAGACTTGACTCACAGATAGAGAAAGCAAACTAGTGGCAACAGAGGGGTGGGGGTGTGTGTGCAACCTAAGGGTGGGGCAATGGGAGGTGTAAACTGTTGAGTGTAAGACAGGCTCAGGATGTATTGTACAACATGGGGAATATAGCCAGTATTTTGTAATAACTGTAAATGGAAAGAAACTTTTAAAAACTGTATAAAATTTTTAAAAAAGATTTTAAGAGTAAACCAAACAAAAATGAATAGATAAAATTAGAAAATAAAAGGAGGTTCATCAGTCTGCATCTCTATTTTGGCCCTGCAAACAGGTGAATAGGGAATAGAGACACAGACATAGAGAACAGACGAGGACACAGTGGGGAAGGAGAGGCTGGGGTAAACGGAGAGAGTAGCTTTGACATGTATACACTGGAAGGTGAAGGTGAAGGTGAAGTCGTTCAGTCATGTCCGACTCTTTGCGAGCTTGTAGACAGTAACCTACTAGGCTTCTCTGTCCATGGGATTCTCCAGGCAAGAATACTGGAGTGGATTGCCATGTCCTTCTCCAGGGGATCTTCCTGACCCAGGGATCGAACCCGGGTCTCCTGCATCGAAGGCAGGCACTTTAACCTCTTAGCCATAAAATCAATAGCTAGCAGGAAGCTGGTGCCCTGGAATGACCTAGAGTGGTGGGATGGGGGTGATGGTGGGAGGGAGGCTCTACAGGGAGGAAATATGTGTATACATATAGCTTATTTGTGCTGTTGTACAGCAGAAATTAACACAGCATTGTAAAGCAATTATCCTCCAGTTAAAAAAAAAGGCTCAGTGAAATCCTGTCACATGCTGCAACAAGAATGAACCTTGAGGACATGATGCTAAGTGGATAAGGCAGACATGAAAGGACAAGCTTCGTACCTAGAACAGTCAAGTGCAAAGATGGTTATGAGAGACTGAGGGAAACCCTGTACTGGGTACAGAGTTTCAGTTTGGGGTGGTAAAAAACGTTCTGGAGATGGATACAATAGCGGTGACAGTTGCACAGCAATGTGGATGCACCTAATGCCTCTGATTTTTCTGCTCAAAAAAGGTTAAAATGGTAAACGTTATAGTAGGTACATTTCACTATAATAAAAAGGCAAAAGCTCGTTGAGGTCTGCATTGTGGTTTTAATAACAACAAATTCTAACTTACTAATTTTTGGAAAGAAAGTTCATACTATATTGTCTGCTGGTTGACAACCTATTGATATATATGGGCTTCTCTGTTCTATAGGAGGAGTCATGTGGCTCTGAGAAGCTTGCTTAGTGAGTGAGAAATCAGGGCTGGGACTAGGTATGGTGATGGTTATCAGTAGACAGACTATTTTGTTTAATGTTCTCATCTTCAATATAAGAATATATCTGCTAAGGTGAAGGTGAAGGTGAAGTCGCTCAGTTGTGTCCAACTCTTTGTGACTCTGTGGACTGTAACCTACTAGGCTTCTCTGTCCATGGGATTCTCCAGGCAAGAATACTGGAGTGGATTGCCATTTCCTTCTCCAGGGGATCTTCCCAACCCAGGGATCGAACCCAGGTCTCCCGCATTGGAGGCAGAAGCTTTAAGGAGGCCTGAATCTTTGAATCAGCCAGTTAGGGCATTCTTCCTCAAAATAGTGTAATCAACCAAGGTTATTTTCCAAAGCACAGTTTATCAGAGTCAGGAATGGAGTAGGAGAATACTAACACATCAACAACTGTCAGAAAGAATATTGATTTCTAAAATACTCAGAAGAGAGATGAGAAGAGTAACATCAGGAAATATTACTACCAGATGAAAGCCAGTAATTTTAAAATGAAAACTGCCTGCATCAACTCAATATGCATTCCCTTTGGTTCAAATGCTTTGGTGTCTCAGTGATGGTAGAAAACCATTTAATAAGGTTATTTATCTTTTCAGGTTGTCATAACACATATAAGAGTCTCTAGGATTGAAATATACTACTGAGGAAGGAAAGAAACTGATATGAAATAGGGGAAGATAATAAGATGAAAAATGAAATATTGAGAAGGAAGGGAGAATAGTAAGGAAGGAAGACAGTTGTGAAATAATGTGAGAAGAAGCAAGTCTATGGGGGCTTCTAAGAGATGAAGAGCTTGCATATCCTCAAGAACTGGAAATACCTACAAAAGCTACATGAAACATTTCTGGAAGAGAATCAAAACATGCTAATAAAAAGGAAGAAACTTAAAGCCAGAGCAGTGACCTGAGCAGATACCTAATAACCTGGAGGCATGGGCTTAAAGTTCATGTAGGTACATTTTGAGTGAGGTGTTGGGACTAAGCCTCAAGAGAAAAAAAATCTGTCAACCTGAACAGGAGATCCTAGTGAATGTAGTCTGTCTCTGTCTAGGCAACCAGTGGGGAAAAACATGTAATTCCCTGAGAGATACAAAATTCATTCTTGATCCTTACGCAGGCTTGGAGTTTAAATTTATATTGCATTCAAGGAAACCTTATTTCAAAATATAAACAGAAAATTAGGTTATGGAACAGAGATAGAGATGTCCCTGGCATTAGCAAATGCAAATCAATGTGAAAGAATATAGACCCAGCTAGGTGGTAGGGGATTCTCACAAAATATTCAGCCTCATTGAATATGAGCTCATGATAAAAAGTCACACAATAAGTAACAATCTTTGTGTGAAGCACAGTCAGTGGTCATAAAATAAAGGAAAATTATATTCAAGAATTTGAGTTGCTAGATAAGATATAGAAAGTGACTGCCAAGGAGAATATCTTTAAAATAATTAAAGCTACAATAGACATAATTAAAACACAGAAATGAAAAGTGAAAAAAGTCAAGACTGTCTCAAATGATGTTGTTGATGATAATAATAATAGCACGGCACTGACCACTTTTCTAAATGCTTGGCAAATATTAATTCATTTAATCCTCACATCAACACTGTTATATTATATTATGAGGGATTATTGTTTTATCATTTTATAGGTGAGAAAACTGGGGCACAGAGAGCTTAAGTGACTTGCTCCAGGTCACAGATATAATAAGAGACAAAACTGAAGTTTGTACTAAAACATCCTTTATCCAAATGTCTTAGTCCATTTGGCCTGCTATTACAAAATGAAAGTGAAAGAGGAGAGTGAAAAAGTTGGCTTAAAGCTCAACATTCAGAAAATGAAGATCATGGCATCCGGTCCCATCACTTCATGGGAAATAGATGGAGAAACAGTGGAAACAGTGTCAGACTTTATTTTTCTGGGCTCCAAAATCACTGCAGATGGTGACTGCAGCCATGAAATTAAAAGATGCTTACTCCTTGGAAGGAAAGTTGTGACCAACCTAGATAGCATATTGAAAAGCAGAGACATTACTTTGCAAACAAAGGTCCATCTAGTCAAAAATATGTTTTTTCCAGTAGCCGTGTATGAATGTGAGAGTTGGACTATGAAGAAAGCTGAGTGCCGAAGAATTGATGCTTTTGAACTGTGGTGTTGGCTAAGACTCTTGAGAGTCCCTTGGACTGCAAGGAGATCCAACTAGTCCATCCTAAAAGAGATCAGTCCTGGGATTTCTTTGGAAGGAATGATGCTAAATCTGAAACTCCAGTACTTTGGCCACCTCATGTGAAGAGCTGACTCATTGGAAAAGACTCTGATGCTGGGAGGGATTGGGGGCAGGAGGAGAAGGGGACAACAGAGGATGAGATGGCTGGATGGCATCACTGACTCGATGGACGTGAGTCTGAGTGAACTCCAGGAGTTGGTGATGGACAAGGATGCCTGGTGTGCTGCTACTCATGGGGTTGCAAAGAGTCGGACACGACTGAGCAACTGAACTGAACTGAACTGAACCATAAACTAGGTGACTTATAAGCGGGCACTAATACCATTCACTTGGGCTCTACCTCTATCTCATAATCGTGTGACTGAAGAATTGGCAGTTTTCCTTGTCTGTGTCCTTTGTAAACAGTCGGGTTTTCTCTCAGTCAAGTCTTTTACAGAGAGGAAAGTCATTTCAAATGTCCCATTTGTGGGGAGTCTACGTTTCACCTCCTTCACTTTGTACAGACTAAAGGCCCAGGCTTGTTTCATATGGTTCGCTCTATGTAGTGTTCACCCTAGGCCTCTGGAAAAGGGGTCAGCAGACTTTTTTATAAAGGGCTAGATAGCAAGTGGAGCGGCCAATGGCACCCCACTGTAAGTCTTTTACAGAGAGGAAAGTCATTTCAAATGTCCCATTTGTGGGGAGTCTACGTTTCACCTCCTTCACTTTGTACAGACTAAAGGCCCAGGCTTGTTTCATATGGTTCGCTCTATGTAGTGTTCACCCTAGGCCCCTGGAAAAGGGGTCAGCAGACTTTTTTATAAAGGGCTAGATAGCAAGTGGAGAGGCCAATGGCACCCCACTGCAGTACTCTTGCCTGGAAAATCCCAGGGGCAGAGGAGCCTGGTAGGCTGCAGTCCATGGGGTTGGAAAGAGTTGGACATGACTGAATGACTTCACTTTCACTTTTCACTTTCATGCATTGGAGAAGGCAATGGCAACCCACTCCAGTGTTCTTGCTTGGAGAATCCCAGGGCTGGCGGATCCTGGTGTGCTGCCGTCTATGGGGTTGCACAGTTGGACACGACTAAAGTGACTTAGCAGTAGCAACAGCAGATAACAAGTGGGCTTCCCAGGTGGTGTTAGTGGTAAAGAACCTTCATGCCATTGCAAGAGACATTAAGAGATGCAGGTTCAGTCTCTGGATTGAGAAGATCTCCAGGAGAAGAGCAGGGCAACCCACTCCAGCATTCTTGTCTGGAGAATTCCAAGGACAGACGAGCTGTGGTTCACAGGGTAGCACAGGGTTGGATGTGACTGAGTGACTTAGCATTGCACGCACACAGATGACAAGTATTTTACCTTTGCCAGTCATATGATCTCTGTTGAAATGACTCAGTCTTGTTGTAGTACAAAAGGATCACATGGCAAAAGGGGCAAAGGAGCTCTCTGGGATCCCTTTTACAAGGGCACGAATACCATTCATTTGGGCTGTACCTTCATGACCTAATCACCTCCTAATATCCCCATTTCCTAAAAGCACCACTTTAAAATGTCATATTAGGCTCATAAGAAATTAGGGAAGTCCTTCAGACAGAGAGAAAGCAAAGAAGCAGCCCACATCACAGAAGTAGATGAATACAAACACAAAATGTGGGGCTGCTCAGGGTCAGGGGTCAGCAAACTACAGTCTGGAAGCCAAAACTGCCTCTCCTGTTTTTGTCAAATTTTATTGGAACCCAGCCAGGCCCATTGTTTACATATTGCCTCTGGATCCTTTTTTACTACAACAACAGAACTGGTAGTTTCAATAGAGATCATATAACTGGCAAAGGTGAAATACTCACCATCTGTGTGCATGCTACGCTAAGTCAAGTCATGTCCAACTCTACACGACCCTGTGAACCGCAGCCCGCTAGGCTCTGCTGTCCTTGGAATTCTCCAGGACTAGGAGATTTTCAGTTTCTCCACAGAGGTTTTCTGAGGGTGGTCTTGGTCATAGTCTCCACAGAAGTCCTCAGTATTGGCACCCCAATTTCATGCTTTAACTTTTATGCCAAGCAGTAAGCCTACTATAAAACTTTCCTTCTTGACATGAACCTTAGGACCCATCCCAGCTGGTTTACCTTTTCCTTTCCTTTCCTTTCTAAGTTCTGTCTTATCTCTGTATAAGACAGAAAACGAGGTTAGAGAAGGAATGGAAAAGATGTGAATTATTCCAATGTCCCAAGAAGCTAAGAAGTTGGATTACAAACATGAGTGAAATTGGTGAGATGTGTCTTGCTCTGAGGTTCTCTCATGTCTACTGCTTTTACTGTATATGTTGTATCTCCTCAAATTCTGAGCATGTTTTAGGAACAGAAGAGATTTTAAACTTTGTCTCTCTACCATGTATATTTATCCTTATCCAGAGGAAATATAAATATTTCTAGGTTGAGTATCCCATACAAAAACAAAGTCATATAGTTCACACATCCATCCATCCATCCATCCATCCATTTATTGAGTCAACAAACATTTACTGACTGACCCCTAATCACCCTGAAACCTGATGAGATGCTGCCTGCCACAGCAGATGGTTTGTGCAGGCTCTAGTACTCCTGGACCCCCCAGCATTTGATACATAGCACCCTATAAAATATTCATTATTATAAAAGTAATATAGGCTCATGGTAAATATTAAAACAGTATAAAAGGGTATAGAGGAAAACATTTTACTTATAAAAAAGTTTTTTCTTTTTTTGATAGTCACCATTCTATCAAATTTTTGTTTCAATTACTCAAAAGAAACAGTTGCTGATAGTTTCTTACATATCCTTCCAGAAATGTGCATTATTCTTTCTACATAAATGAAATCATTCTATACGTACTGTCTGTTGTTGCTCTCCACCCCTCACCTATACAGTGCATTTTGGTTCTCTTTTCACACTAGCTCATGTAATTTTCCTTGTTTTTCTTGTAATACTTTACTGAGATATAATTCAAACACTATGTAATTCACTCACTTAAATTATATAATTCAGTGATTTTTAGAATATTCATAGAATTATGCAACTATCACCATAATTCTCATTCTTTTTTT
>SJYC01057951.1:0-22695 GCA_006408675.1 Madoqua kirkii
TCTTGCTAATTTCCATAATTACCTGCTGTTCATTGTATGTATTCAATGTGAAGAGTGGCTTTTGAAGAATAAATTCTTCTTCAGTTCCAATACCCATCCTTGCTTTGGATGCCACTGTATCTGACATCATTCTAACAGGATCAAATTGAGCGACAATAGCAACCTAAAAGAAGATTGGAACAAGATACAAGCTAAATACTTCTGGGCAACATTATTAGTGCTTAATATCCATTAAAGTTAAGAAATTTTATTATTGCATAGTTACAGGTATGATTAAATTTAGATAAAAATTTCTTCCTGATCCAAAGTCAAGGGAAATTTTATATAGAAAACCTACATAGTCAATCACCTTGAAAGTAACCAAAAGTAGAAAACATTAATTTTTAGCCACTAGAAATCCATGGCCACAGTAACGACTCCATGAAGCTTTCTAGAAAGTTTAATCTGATTAAGCTGAGTCTAGAGTATATCATTTATGGGTAAAGTCATGTGTGTTAGCATTACTGAGCAAGATGGGTGAGTTTTCATTGTACTGAGCAACAAGATTTCCAGGAACTATTAAAAACCATTGTTTCCTCTTCCACTGAAAAACTCCAAGAGTCATTTTAACCCAAATGCCCTTGTGTTTTATGACAATTAAAATCAATCAAACCTGCATCCTAATGAAAAGAAGCCACTAATTTTGTAAATTATATGCCATCATTAATAACACCTGCCTGTTAAATTCCTAAAGTCAGGAAATAGCAATAGGAAAATGGCATTTTTAATTCCATTTAGAAATTATAATGACATAACTGGAGGTTGAACATACTTTAATTATTATAGGTTTTACTAGCCAAAATGTCTTTTACTATAGTTCTAAACACTGATTACAGATAACAGGCACAGATATTTCCTCTTTCAAAGGTCTCACAGATGGAAAAAGAATCTTAATCATATGGACTGTAGTTGTCAAAATGATATTTTGAACAAAATGTGTTTAGAATAGTGATATTAAATTTTGTCCCTAGAAGGCCATGGTATATCATTATTGGCTAATGATTGAAAAATTTTAATTTCATTGACACTAAGATGACCAGATGTATCTTCTTATGCTTTGAATTTATTTCTATAGTCTGTTTTATCAAAGATGGATACAGTATTTACATGCATTTATACTTCCTTTATATGATTTCATTTAACTTAACTTCCTTGGTTTGAATTCATATTTACATTGAGTAGCTAGGTGACTTTGGGGAAACTCTGGGCTGCCTCAATTTTCTCTTCTATAAAATAATAATTCCTACATCATAGGGTTGGGGTAGGAGTTAAATGAGGTAAGACCTAACAGCATTTAGAAGAGGGCTTTACACTTAATATTCAAAAAAAATGTGAACACACGTTACTACAAACCTATGAGGCAGGCTGATGTTATTCTGTTGTTCAGTCACCAAGTTGCATCTGACTCTTTGCGATCCCAAGGATGAGATAGGCACTAGTACTATTATTCCATTTTTCAGAGGAGGAAATAAAGTTTAGGGAGGTTAAATGAAAGACCTAAGTTTCCCCTGCCAGTAAGCAGTGAGCCAGGTTGTACCAGCTTTGAAGGAATCCAGAGGTGGAGTTCTTATCCAAGATTTGATGCTAACTCCCAACCATATAGAGGGAGAGCTAGTCAGTCATTTCCTGTCAGCTAGGAAATGGTTTCAGAGAAGACTTTGGAGCTGATGAGCTGTGCTTATCACTGTTATGTTAATCATACTGAAAAATTACCAAGCAAAACTACTTTATAACATTTCCGAAGGTCTGAAATTCTTACTCTTGCTGTCTATCAATACTATTTTCAAAATTCCTGTCTACTTTTATGAGCCAAAGCAATAGGAGGCTTTTATTTCCCCACAAAAACAGTTGTTTTAAAAAGTGATTTTTAACCTTTTTGTTGACTGTAGGGTATTTCCAAACAGAGGTCCCTTTCCTAGGGAGTATTATCTTGCTCAAGCTCCACCACATTTTTTTTTTTTTTTTTGAGGAGAGTAAAATCCTTTAGCTACACACAAGGTTTCACTGCTATAAATTGATACTACTCAGCTTATAAACTAGAGGTAATATGGATGTATTTAAATCTTGGGAGAGATTTTTTTAAAGGTTCTGATAAAGTTCTTTTCATATACTAAGAAACTGAAAATAATTCAACATAAATCTAATTGTTCCCAGGAATGAGGATCAGTGTCCCAATTTGGAAAAGTTACATTTTATATAGCAGATGTCATGAACTAAGTCCTAGTAATAATGCTATTAAGAGCACTTAGAAACATTTTTTAAACCACTCATGAAGTTCTCCAAATTCAAACCACCTGTTTCCTCAGGGCGGCTAGTCGCCTTTCTCTCTCTTCTTCTTCAAGCGCTTCTTGAAGGGCCACTTCTTTTTTCTCCATCAAACGCTTTTCCAACAATTCTTGTCTATATTTAACCCTTTAAAAATAATGCACAGGGAAGTTAGGAGAACTCACGATAATGTTGGAGATTATATGGACAGCAGCATAGGGGCAGAAGTCATCTCAGAAGTGACATCACTGTCATTTTCTTTTAACTCGCTTTGGATGATTTCTCATATCACAACCATAAAGGATGTTTCTATAAAACACAATTTACAATAATTCTAATAACAATCATAGAATTGCAGGTCATGAGGGCAGGGAAACATGGGTAAAATCCAATCTCGCTCCTTCATTGAAATCATTGTATTAACCATCAGCTGCCACAGCTGCAGCTAATCCAGCCTGACAGATGACAGCCTCACTCTTGAGTTATTTCAGCAGTCTTCTAGTAAGTTTTAATACAATATGAGATTTAAAAGGCTATGTTACTGTTTGAATAGGCCTAATTTTAAAAAGACAAGTAAATGAAATACTATAATATGCCCAAAGTATCTCAATTACTAAAGTTTAAACCAAACTTTATACTGTCACTCATTTTGTCAAGAATACTCTATCTGGATGGATGCATGTGTTTGTGTTAAGAAACTTTGAAAATTGCACATTGACTGTAGATGGCAGCAAAAACATGACTTTCCCTGAGCATTCTGTTTCCCTCTTCCTTAACAGCAGACATTAAAACCGAGCACATTTAAATACCTGTTTTAATCCTCTAGGGCTCACCTGGCCCTCCTCTGTTGCTCTTTTGGGGCAGCCTCCCTAACTATATTTTTGTCCAAGGTATTATTCTATTGAATTATAGAGACAAGATTTGCCTTTTCAAAAGCAGTAGGCACCTGGCTTCTCAAGGCAGAAGGAGGTGTTAGCTCTGTCTTCTATCATTGATGGTTTAGATTCAACTTCCTCTATAGCATCGGGGCTTCCTTGGTGGCTCAATAGTAAAGAATCTGCCTGCCAATGCAGGAGATGCAGGTTCGATTCCTAGGTCGGGAAGATCCCCTGGAGAAGGAAATGGCAACCCACTTCAGTATTCTTGCTTGGGCAATCTCATGGACAGAGGAGCCTGGCAGTCTGCAGTCCAAGGCAGACACAGCTTAGAGACTAAATTACAATGCCATCAGTCACAAATGTACTTTGCCCCAGGCATGCACACCTATATTTTCCATGGATGTCCCTGCACTTAGCCATTTCTATTCTGGATCCTGACATTTACTGAGGTGTTCACTACACATCAAGTCTTGTGCTAAGGGCTCATTCAGACTTCACATGTTGGGGTACCATCATTTATCTTTAAAGATAAAGAAATGGAGGCATAGAAAGGTGATGAAACTTGTCCCAAGCCTCAATGGCAGAACCTGAAGTCAAACCCAGACAAACTGGCCCCAGAGTCCATGAACAGTTAACTACCATATTCTTCTCTCTCCTCCCCTTGACAGCTCTACTCACCTCACTGACTGATGAATATCTACTTTGTGCCAATCCCTGTGCTGGAAATTGAGAGCACTCTGAGAAAAAGACCGCTCTTAAAGAGCCTGTGGTTTAACAGAGACAAAAGCAAGCCCAAGAGCTAAGCAAGGCATACAGTATCTTCAGAGAGGTATAAATAAGGTCCACCCTGGATTCAGAGGAAAGTGAGATGCCTACTAGCTGAATTGTGAGAAAGACTGGCCGACTTCAGCAAGCACTTTATGGAGGCGGCTGCAGCATCTGAGCTGGGTCTGGAGGACTAGGGTTTGGAGAGGCCAGGAGGCATGGCTGAGGTGGGGCAGAGCGAGAGCTGGGACGAGGGTGAGTCCAGGGAGGCTCAGGCTCTGCAAGTGCATGGCTGGCCTCCGAGAGTGGCTGACTTCTTCAGTTTTGTCCTCTGGGTACCTTGCTTGCCTCACCTCGTCACAGCACTGGGCAGGGAAGGGTTCAAGGTGGCTAAACAGAGTGAGCAGTGATAGAGAAGCCCAGAAAAGCACTGAGGGGGCTGAGCCTGGTAGTCACACGGTTCCTGCAATGCTCTGCTCTTGGGGAGGAAAGCTCTTTAAAACCAGGTTGCTCCTGAGGCTGGCATTGAAGAAGCAGCACTGGGAAAGGAGAGGAGGGAAGCACAAAACCCAGATGGAATTTGCAAAGAAGGTCCTAAGCTTGTTGATGGCTGTGGCTGTTCTGCCCCCATCATCTCCCATTTCAAGAGTCACTACAACCAGGTACATGGATTAAAGAATTCACAGGCCAGATTGCTCCCTTTCTCTGATGCCTCTCTGTCATAGAAAGCTCTATTTCTCATTCCTTCCATTTTCACTAAGGCATGACACAACTTTCCTAATGAGGTTCTACTCAATTTAAGCACTGAGTACAAGCTAAGGGAACTACTGTGAAGGTTCAGTTAAAAGACACCCAGGGATTTGACAATTACCGTATGTTAATTCTCAGAACTTCTGAAAAGTTTCTTTTCCTTTGGGATGTTTAGGTTGCTTTGTCTGCAGCAAACTTTTGCCTGCTTTGTGGAAAAGTAATAGCTGTTTTAGTTAGAGGAGCTTGACTAGTGAGGAAGAGATTCAAAAGGAAAGTGAAGCATTTGAAGCTATTTAGGGAAGCACAAAACCCAGATGGAATTTGCAAAGAAGGTCCTAAGCTTGTTGATGGCTGTGGCTGTTCTGCCCCCATCATCTCCCATTTCAAGAGTCACTACAACCAGGTACATGGATTAAAGAATTCACAGGCCAGATTGCTCCCTTTCTCTGATGCCTCTCTGTCATAGAAAGCTCTATTTCTCATTCCTTCCATTTTCACTAAGGCATGACACAACTTTCCTAATGAGGTTCTACTCAATTTAAGCACTGAGTACAAGCTAAGGGAACTACTGTGAAGGTTCAGTTAAAAGACACCCAGGGATTTGACAATTACCGTATGTTAATTCTCAGAACTTCTGAAAAGTTTCTTTTCCTTTGGGATGTTTAGGTTGCTTTGTCTGCAGCAAACTTTTGCCTGCTTTGTGGAAAAGTAATAGCTGTTTTAGTTAGAGGAGCTTGACTAGTGAGGAAGAGATTCAAAAGGAAAGTGAAGCATTTGAAGCTATTGGTAAAGAAAGCTGGCTCATGCTTTACTCTGAAGTTCACTCATTCATTCATCAAAAATTTGAGCACCTCTCTGCATCAGGGAAGTCGACTTCCCTGGTGGCTTAGACTGTAAAGCGTCTGTCTACAATGCGGGAGACCTGGGTTCGATCCCTGGGTCAGGAAGATCCCCTGCAGAAGGAAATGGCAATCCACTCTAGTATTATTGCCTGGAAAATCCCATGGACAGAGGAGCCTGGTAGGCTACAGTCCATGGGGTTGCAAATGGTCAGATACGACTGAGCGACTTCACTTTCACTGCGTCAATCACTGTTGTTAGCACTGGACAAAGGATTTCATTACAGAAGACATATTCCTGTCCTCACAGAAGTGACCGTCTAATGTGGATACAAAGATCCAGGCAATTACAGCACAGGGGAGCTCTTGCCCTGATGAAACAATGGGGCACAGGTCATGGGAGAAGCACCTTTGCCAGACTTGGGGCATTCAGAGGAGCAACCACCAGGAAGTGCTCCGAAATTCAGATCTCAAAAAGGAGCAGGAATTTTTCAGAGGGGGAGAGAACAGAAAGAATGTTCTAAGTAGAAAAAACATATATGAAGGCCCAGAAGGTGAGAGAGCATGGTATGCTTGAATAATTCAAAAATATTTGGGATGACCAAAAATGAAAATTGTAAGGTGAGGAGTACCAATAGCTGAGGCTAGGAAGGCAAGGGAGGACAGGTAGTGAGGACTTTGTGAGCATGAGGGCTGTGATCAAGGCAACACAATCAGAAAACTCTCTCCTGTAATGTGGAGGATGGATTGCTAAGAAGCAAGACCAGAAAGACTTAATTCCGATGCAAAAAAAAAGCTTTCCTGAATTAGGGCAGGGGAGGGGTGCTTATAGGAGTTAGCGAGACGATATAGTCTTAAAATTTATGTAGAAAATAGAATAAGTAAGCATTGTTAGTGTTTTTAAAGGAAAAAGGGAGAGGGAGAGGAAGCTGAGGTTTCCATGCTGCATGGCGAACAATGGCATTCCTCTCTAAACTGGCGACTTAGAGAAACCAGGGAGAGAAGGAATTAGGTTGAGTTTAGGCATAGATCTGCTGTCATAAGATCTGGGCTGGAGAAATGGATGAGGATCTTTATCCATGGCATGGGACTGAGACTGAGAAACAGATAACATCTATCCAGGAAGATACTACAGTGTCAGATGAGGTAGCAGGCCTAAAACTGATTCCAAAGAAACACCTTTTTTATGGTCATTTTTTCTAAGTATGTTTTCAGTATTTATAATTTTATATTATTCACTCATTCATTGACTGGGTATCCACACTGTGCCAAGTGCTATTTTAGGGTGGATGATCCACACTGATTAAAAAACAACAACAACAACAACAAAACCCTGTTCTCATGCTTTCAATTATAGGCATACATTTTCATGTATTTAGAAGTTTAATTTCTTTTCCAAAAGGAGATAAATTGCCAATTTAATTTCCCCATTCTGCTCAACCCAAGGAAAGGGGCAACTTTTAAGAAGGGGACAGAAAAGGAAGAAACTAGGAGAATGAGGATAATTGTGGCAAAGAAGAGAATGACAATGGAAATAGCAATGTCTCCTGCTAAAAATCAGCTCTAATCTAAGATAAGCATTGGATTAAATAACAGGGAGCCATTAGCAAACTTGGCGGTAGAGAGGTGGCTGAAGAATTAGCAGTAGACAAGGAGAGGTAGATAAGGAGAGGATAATCAGAGGTAAGAGAGACAACACCTTCAGTAAGGCTGATGCCAGTGGAGAGGAGAGAAGCAAGCTGGGGTTGGAGGAAGCTGATCACAGTTGCGTTCATTCCAAAGTGATGACTAAAGATGACTCTGACTGTTGTGAAGATTGGCCATGGGAAACTTTAAGGAGACATACTCAAAGTCTTCATTCTTAGAGATGCCAATGTTTAAACTCAAATAATAATTCACTGTAAAAGGGGAAACTCTTGATACACCCTCCTTTTCCCAGTCTGGATGGAAAAATGTCTTTGCCTAAAGAGAAGTGATGCAGAAAAATTCCTGGGAGAAAGCCAAATACTCACATATTCATGGGGAAAGAAAATAGCAACAGTAAAGTCAATCATTTGGAAAATTTTCCACACAAATACCTTTAGCCATTTGAAATAGCAGATTTTCTCCAAATTAAACCGTTGCTATGAAAGTCAATGTCAGGAAGTGGCAAAACTCAACAGTCATTAAGCTGTGCACTGAATTCCCAAACAGGATCCTAGATTCATCTCTCAGTCGGTTTCATGCTCCCTGAGTTGACAAAGGTTGAGCGTGCAGCAAATTGAGGGCTGTGATCAAGGCAACACAATCAGAAAACTCTCTCCTGTAATGTGGAGGATGGATTGCTAAGAAGCAAGACCAGAAAGACTTAATTCCGATGCAAAAAAAAAGCTTTCCTGAATTAGGGCAGGGGAGGGGTGCTTATAGGAGTTAGCGAGACGATATAGTCTTAAAATTTATGTAGAAAATAGAATAAGTAAGCATTGTTAGTGTTTTTAAAGGAAAAAGGGAGAGGGAGAGGAAGCTGAGGTTTCCATGCTGCATGGCGAACAATGGCATTCCTCTCTAAACTGGCGACTTAGAGAAACCAGGGAGAGAAGGAATTAGGTTGAGTTTAGGCATAGATCTGCTGTCATAAGATCTGGGCTGGAGAAATGGATGAGGATCTTTATCCATGGCATGGGACTGAGACTGAGAAACAGATAACATCTATCCAGGAAGATACTACAGTGTCAGATGAGGTAGCAGGCCTAAAACTGATTCCAAAGGAAACACCTTTTTTATGGTCATTTTTTCTAAGTATGTTTTCAGTATTTATAATTTTATATTATTCACTCATTCATTGACTGGGTATCCACACTGTGCCAAGTGCTATTTTAGGGTGGATGATCCACACTGATTAAAAAACAACAACAACAACAACAAAACCCTGTTCTCATGCTTTCAATTATAGGCATACATTTTCATGTATTTAGAAGTTTAATTTCTTTTCCAAAAGGAGATAAATTGCCAATTTAATTTCCCCATTCTGCTCAACCCAAGGAAAGGGGCAACTTTTAAGAAGGGGACAGAAAAGGAAGAAACTAGGAGAATGAGGATAATTGTGGCAAAGAAGAGAATGACAATGGAAATAGCAATGTCTCCTGCTAAAAATCAGCTCTAATCTAAGATAAGCATTGGATTAAATAACAGGGAGCCATTAGCAAACTTGGCGGTAGAGAGGTGGCTGAAGAATTAGCAGTAGACAAGGAGAGGTAGATAAGGAGAGGATAATCAGAGGTAAGAGAGACAACACCTTCAGTAAGGCTGATGCCAGTGGAGAGGAGAGAAGCAAGCTGGGGTTGGAGGAAGCTGATCACAGTTGCGTTCATTCCAAAGTGATGACTAAAGATGACTCTGACTGTTGTGAAGATTGGCCATGGGAAACTTTAAGGAGACATACTCAAAGTCTTCATTCTTAGAGATGCCAATGTTTAAACTCAAATAATAATTCACTGTAAAAGGGGAAACTCTTGATACACCCTCCTTTTCCCAGTCTGGATGGAAAAATGTCTTTGCCTAAAGAGAAGTGATGCAGAAAAATTCCTGGGAGAAAGCCAAATACTCACATATTCATGGGGAAAGAAAATAGCAACAGTAAAGTCAATCATTTGGAAAATTTTCCACACAAATACCTTTAGCCATTTGAAATAGCAGATTTTCTCCAAATTAAACTGTTGCTATGAAAGTCAATGTCAGGAAGTGGCAAAACTCAACAGTCATTAAGCTGTGCACTGAATTCCCAAACAGGAATCCTAGATTCATCTCTCAGTCGGTTTCATGCTCCCTGAGTTGACAAAGGTTGAGCGTGCAGCAAAGGAGGCCTTTTCTACTCCTCTTGGGGGAGGAGAAGCATCATATTGTTCAAAAGCAACAGCTGTTGCAGAACCAGGCAGAGCATTAGCAATAATCTGAAAAGGATTTTGTTTAAGCCTCGAGTGTAGTTGAAGGGACAAGAAGCTTTCATGTAGAAATGGAGAATTTATATATCATTTCGGAGATATTTTTATATGTGTGATGCATTCAAAGAGAGGAGTTGCTGTTGTAGTTTAGTCACTAAGTCATGTCTGACTCTTTTGAGACCCTGTGGACTGTACCCTGCCAGGCTCCTCTGTCCATGGCATTTCTCTGGCAAGAATACTGGAGCAGGTTGCCATGTACTTCTTCAGGGGATCTTCCTCACCCAGGGACTGAACCTGCATCTCCTGCATTGCAGGCTGACTCTTTACCACTGAGCCATCACGGAAGCTCAAGAGATAAGTATACAAATGCAAATAGTTTGGAAACATCATGAACTTCAGTGACACCCTCCTTTGCTTCAGTGAAACTAGCAGTAAGAACCAGGCAAAATATTAACTTCAAAATTTGACCTCCCTCCTATCTGAAGGGAGACACAGATAACTTCAGTCGTAAAAGAAGCTACAGGAACTAAGAGGGGGAAAAAGACTTCAGAATAATTTTTTGCTGACAGTGGCAGGTTCTACAGTTTGTTTTTTTAACTTAAGCAGTAAATAAAACAGCATTAACAACACATCTTAATTAGGTTACACTAACCAGTCTGGAACTCCCACCAAAAATGTTTCAGGGAAGTAATTTGCCCTACTGAATCAGAGGCAGTTTCCAAACAAATCTGCTACTTCATTTTTAGGTAATGTGGCTTACTCAACACTGAGCAGGAAATCTTAGCAGGCACACGCTGGAGGCGCTGTTGCCAGAGGGGTTTGAACAGCAGTGCGGCACAGTGAACCTGTTTCTCCCTGCTGGGAAATCCAGTTTTGGCTTAAACCCCACTCAGAAAGTTGTTCTTCCCACCAAGCAAAGAGACACCCCCATGAGCTCTACAGGACTCCAACAGGGAGGAGTGTGCAGTTCAAAACACAGGCAGGCCAAGTGGCAGCACCCGCAGCAGGGAGAAGCCAGCCACAGGAAAGAAGGGAGAAGACACACCAGGTGTTCAACTGGCCAGCACCACCCCTCCAGTGGTCAGGACCACGAGATTCTATGCTCAGTAAGGGTTCTGGCTAAGGGCATAAACAGGGACCAGTTCCTGCAAATGAAATGTGGATCCTGATACAAGGCAGTGACATCCTGGTACAGCTCAGCATGGGACAAGAACAAAGAGGATTCACAGAGAACTCACAGAACCAGAAGGCGATGAACCCAGGCCAGCCCCAGACAGAGACTATTCTTCTAGCTCAGAGTGCTTACTGGTTCCTTTATGGGGTGTAAAAGCAAGTTCCTGTTGGAACTTATCTTTAATTGATTAATGCAATTAGTCAACATAGAGTTATTGGTAAACCTACTATGTGCCAGGCACTGCTGCACAGGCTCAGGATACAATAATGAAAAATCCAGAAAAACAAAATCCTTGCTCTTAAATCTTACGTTACTTATAGTTTGTTGTATATGAGCATGCCTAAATTAACATCCTAGTAAAATACACAAAATTGTTTTATTAAATTATTTTAAATGTATCACTAAGTCCTAAATTAGAGAACTTTTTCTTATATTGCTATAGCTCGATAGTTCTCAACTATGACTATCATTAGAATCACTGGAACTTATAAAATCTTCTGATGCCAGGGCCCCACACTACACTAATTACATCAGAATCTGGTTTCAGGGCTCAAGATTGGTATTTTGTGATTCCGATATGCAGCCTTGTCTGAGCACGGCACTGCCTGGCCCAGGGGACCCCTCATTCACACTAGCGTCAGGATCACCTGGAGGGCTTGTTTCTATTTTCTCGTATTTGTCTGGGCTGGGTCTTCGTTGCCGCACGGGCTTTTCTCTGCCGCGGAGAGCTGGTCTGCTCCCCGGTGTGCACAGCTTCTCATCAGGGTGGCTTCTCTTGTGGCAGAGCACGGGGCTCCAGGGCATGGGCTTCAGCAGCTGCAGCTCCCAGGCTCAAGAACACCGGCTCAATAGATGCGGTACACAGGCTTAGTTGCTCCATGGCATGCGGGATCTTCCCAGATCGGGATGGAACCCTCGTCTCCTGCATTGGCAGGTGAATTCTTTACCACTGAGCCACCAAGGAGGCCTCGGAGGGCTTGTTGAAGCTCAGATTCAGGAGTAGTGAGGTGGGGTCTGAAAATCTGTATTTCTAAGAAATTTCCAGGTGATGCTGGTCTAGAAACCACACTTTGAGAACCACAGCACAGATAAATGTTTAGATTAAAGTAAATCTAATTGCCTATTATTAGCAAGACAAAACTAGATGCAAATCACTACCTAGATCAGCTTCTTATTTTTGGTTGTATGTGCTAAACATCACAGTTATATGCCTCAGGATTGATCCAACTAGAAGTTTCTGCTTTTGTGCTATTGACATTCATGAGCAGAAGCTTTAATTTGTGTCATATTTTAGATTCTACATATAAGTGATGTCACTCATATTCCATTGTGTGTATATACACACACACACACATATCACCACATCTTCTTTACCTATAAAATAGAAACACACTCACAGATATAGAGAACAGACTTGTAGTTGCCAAGGCAGGGGCAAAGAGAGAGAGGGTTGGTTTGGGACTTTGGGGTTTCTAGCTGCAAACTGTTATACAAAGAATGAATAAACAACTAGGTCCTTCTGTATAGCACAGGGAACTATATTTAGAATCCTGGGATAAACCATAATGGAAAAGAATATGAGAAAGAACATGCATGCACATAACTGAATCACTTTGCTGTATACTGGAAACTAACACAATGTTGTTAATTAACTATATGTACTTCAGTTAGGGAAAAAAAAAGCAGAATCTTTCAACCCCAACCTATCCCATGGCCTTAACACATATGGATGACAGGTTTCCTAGTACAGTGGTCCTCCCAGGCTTGGGAGAGCAACAGTGGCTAAACCTCTTTCCTTCCCTCAATGGACAAAACACTGGGATATCCTGACGACAACTGGAAACCTCAGACTCCTGGTGATATTTAAAGGGTCTATTCAATAAAATCAAAGAAGGAAGAAACAACTTGAAAGCATCTGAGCAATGAGCCACTTCCCTTGGGACTAGTTCCTGCAACTCCGGGGGTGGGGGGTAAATATTTTTCATACTGGAAGTGAAAACCCATAAATGAGAGTGATATACATTTTCCTGTTGGCTGTAATCAGTTCCAACCTAGCCAGCTGAGTTCACTTGAGTTGGAAATGCAGAGATACAAACAGCTGTGAAACAAGGACTTAAACCTGGGACTCCAGAGTTAAATATAGAATAAGATGTGAGGAGAAGGTTAGTGAAAGAATGTTATAAATATAATTTTGGCCTTTGCTCCAAGTAAGAGCACAAAGGCATTTCTGCCACATTTACCTCCTCTTTTGAACTATTTCTAAGTCTTTCCATCTAGTTTTCAGTAATCCTTTTATATCCTCACATAGTCTCAAAATTTTCCTAGAATACTCTTTTCCCAATAGCATTTCAAGTAGGGCATAGGAAATAAAAGATGCATTGTCTATGGAGAATTAAAAGCAATAAATAAAAGCTAGTCTCTGCCCCCCCTCTTTTTTTTTTTTTTTGGTCTTTTTAATCACTATGTATCAGCAAGTCTCAACAAAGTTAGTGATAAAAACTCCCTCTTACTGGAGCATGCATTCCTATCTCACTTACTCAGTTGCCCCCTTTCAAATGTTTCCCTTAATTGAAAGCCAGTGCTTCCCAGGTGATACTACTTCCATTGCTACCCATTTACAATGGAGAGAGAAGAAAGACAGCATTTTCCTGGCTCTCTAACAATTCCAGAAAAGTTTTACCCACTGACTTGGGTTAGATCATCCTGTTTCTAATACAGTTCTTGGGATCAACTACTGGCTTCCCAGGTCACTGCCCATATTTACTGAGGGTTATTCAAAACTCCACTCTTACAGTTCCTCGATCCTGAACAGCATATGCTTTCCCCCTCCTTTGACAGCCCACTCCTTAGACCAAACTTGGAGCTTGGCGTCACCTACAACCTTTGAAACTGTGGATAATAATTATCAAATCCACTTTACCTGCATTCACTTCTCAAGATCATTTCATGACTGGCATGTTCTCCCCAAGCTGCATGGAGCCTAAACAATAAGATGTTTGCCCGAGGTGCTCCCCAGGAACTGGGAGTCAGTTCTGTCTTCTTTGAACTGAAGGACCACCAACCCTCCAAATGAGCGTGTGCGAGTGTCCACTAGGTGACTTTTGACATCAGAGAGCTGAAATCTTTACCCTCAGATGGTGCTAAGCATTTCCATTTTTGGATGCGCAGAGGCCTGTAACTTAGTTACACCTGAGCAGGATGATGATTACCTTTTCCCAACCAGCTTTCTCCACGCGCCCTATACTTCAGACCACCCTGCCCATCACTTCATGGCAATAGGGAAAAAAATGGAAACAGGGAACAGGCTTTATTTTCTTGGGCTCCAAAATCACTGTGGATGGTAACTGTAGCCATGAAATGAAAAGACATTCACTCCTTGAAAGAAAGCTATGACAAACCTAGATAGCGTATTAAAAAGCAGAGACATCACTTAACCAACAAAGGTCCAACTAGTCAAAGCTGTGGTTTTTCCAGTAGTCATGTACAGATGTAAGAGTTGGACCATAAAGAAGGCAGAACCCTGAAGAATTGATGGTTTTGAATTATGGTGCTGGAGACGACTTTTGAGAGTCCCTTGGACTGCAAGGAGATCAAACCAGTCAATCCTAAAGGAAATCAATCCAGAATATTCATTGGAAGGACTGATGCTGAAGCTGAAGCTCCAATACTTTAGCCATTTGATGCAAAGAGTTGGCTCACTGAAAAGACCCTGATGCTCAGAAAGATTGAGGGCAGGAGGAGAAAGGAGTGACAGAGGGTGAAATGGTTGGATGGCATCATCAACTCAATGGATATGAGTTTGAGCAAACTCTAAGAGATAGTGAAGGACAGGGAAGCCTGACATGCTACAGTCCTACCAATGAACACTCGGGACTGGTCTCCTTTAGAATGGACTGGTTGGATCTCCTTGCAGTCCAACGGACTCTCAAAAGTCTTCTCCAACACCACAGTTCAAAAGCATCAATTCTTCGGCACTCAGCTTTCTTTATAGTCCAGTTCTCACATCCATACATGACTACTGGAAAAACCACAGCCTTGACTAGACAGACCTTTGTTGGTAAAGTAACAGTGTATTTATTGACAGGCAAAAATATTAATGAAATACATGGGAAATTTTTAAAAGAAGTTGCATTAAGATATATTGGCTACCTTAGATTGAATACCTGCTTCCCTAGTGGCTCAGATGGTAAAGCGTCTGCCTGCAATGTGGTAGACCTGGATTCGATTCCTGGGTCGGGAAGATCCCCTGAAGAAGGAAATGGCAATCCACTCCAGCACTCTTGCCTGGAAAATCCAATGGATGGAGGAGCCTGATAGGCTACAGTCCATGGGGTCGCAAAGAGTCGGACACGACTGAGCGACTTCACTTTCACTTTCAGATCGAATAGCAATGTATGCTTTATTCTTTATCGCACACATACCCAGCGCCCTGTGCCTCTGGGAGGTGTGTGTGTGGGGACGGGGGTGTGGGGCAGTCTGAGACTTGCTCTCCTGTCTCCTTAACTGGCTGCTTAGCTAATTAATGCTCTCTTTGCTGCACACTTCTGGCTTCTCAGCACTTTGCTTTGCTGCCTGTCAGGCAAAACGAACCTGGTTTGGGAACACCATTTCCCTGCCAAAATTTTACACTGAGTATTCTGCTCTGATTCCAGTCTCCAAAGTCACTGAATAGATGGACAAAGGTTGTAGGCTAAGTAACCAGGAATGGATTGCCTTCCAACCTCCTGTCCTTTACGTGCTGATTATTTAACCTTACTCAACCTGATATTACTTCAGTGTGTCAGGCTGTCCACTTACCAACTTTTATAAACTATGAACTTTGTGCCAGGCACTGGGCTAGGTCTTCCCTCATGAAGCTTACTGTCATTCCGCTTCTTCCTTTTTTCCCAGGCTATGATTCACTCTCAGATTTACTCAGCTCTCTCTCCAGCTTTGGACTGATGGGTCTATCTGTTCAAAGGCATTGCCACTAGTATTCTTTTGTTATCTTCTTTCCACAACTGCCTTGCCAATTTCCAGCTCTCATTGTTTACTGAATTTATTATGTATTTATGAGGTTTGAGCCTTACCGAAACATTTGCCACTCCTCCAGAATGATTTTTACGTACCACAGCTACTCGATATTCTCCCTCTTAGCAGAGAACCTCACCTCCTATTTCACTGAAAATAAAAGGCCATAAGCACTTACTTTCCCCACCATGCGTTGCTCATTTCCAGTCTTGTTAGGACCGTCTTAATTCATCCTTTGCTCCTTAAACCTGAGCTTTTAATCCCAGAAACCTGGCTGTCTCTAGGACCTTGCTCCAGGAGTGACTCTTTTCCTTTCCTATTTCTTCAGACACTCTCCCCTTCATGGTCTTTTCCCCTCTGCATATAAACTTCTTCAAATGGAGAAAATATGTAACTCTCAACTTTCCTTTCAGCTACCATCTTCTTTGTCACTTCCTTGTAAAATTTTTTAAACAAAGAAACCACAATTTGTCTCTAATTCTTTGCTTCTAACTTGGTGCAACAACCCCTGCAGCTGGCTTCTGATCCTTTCATTCAGAAGGATCCTTTTACTCAGTCGGCTTCTGATCCTTCTACTACAAGTAGAAACTACTCTCCCCAATGTCTCTGTAAACTTGGGACCTTCTTTTAGAAGAAATCTTGGTCTGACTTGACATGAGCAATGCCTGGTACTGATGACCACCTCCTTCATGAAATGTACATTCAATTTTTGACTGCTGTTTCTCACCTACTGGCTCCTCCTCATCTGTGTACCCAAGTTTTCAACACAAATCCTCTTTTCACAATTTAAAACATGGTCTGGGAACATGACTTCAACTACAATCAAAGCATGAATAGCTACAGCCTCTACCCCTTCAAAGCCCCGAATCCTTTGGTCTTTTATTTTTTTTCTCTATGTAATTTCAGGATTGGCTGCAGACAAATCCCTCAAGTGTTTCTATATTACAGCGATAGTTAAATGCAAAGCTTCTGCTTTAATGGGCATCTGAGCTTTTTGTAGCAACAAACCTAATGACACAAAGTTAAGTAGAAATCTGGAATTCCTGCCCACACCCTCTTAGAAAAAAGCCACTAGCGCACCATGGGTACCATGGACAGGGCCCAGATTTTGCCTACTCAGTTATTTTAGGTTCACTCTAATCCACAGACCAATACTTAAGCTTCCTTATATCATGGCTGAAATATTTATATACAGTTAGTCACTTCAGCTACCTAAAATCAGAGGATGTATAAGTTTGAGCAATACATCATGGAACCAAGAAAATTTTTTATATCCTTAACAGATTAGGCCCACAACTTTTGGGGATATTAGCTATAAACCATTTTATAAATTAGGAGATATCTTCCACAAATAATGGGTTTAATATTAGAAGACTTGATTTTTAAAATCCCTGCTTCCTGATAGTAATTGTATAGGGCTACTGCCTATTATGGCCAAATCTAGATTTTAATAGTTAGGCCATACCATGGTAGACATCTGTTGCTTTTTTTTGCCCTCTAGCATCAACCTAGTAATATAAATTCCCTTTCCAGTTGCCTTTCTTCATTCCGTATAGGTTTATTGAAGCCTTTAAACAAGAATACCCCCACCTTTCCATGTGATCAGATATGGTTAATATTAAGTACACTACAAATATGATCACAGTGATTGGCCCTTGGTGTCCACATGATTTCAGCTGAGCTAATCAGAATCAGAATGTTTCCCTGGGTATTTATATATAGATATTGAAGAAAAATTCTCCCAGCGAGGTTTAAAATTCTCCAAATGAGGCTTCAACAGTACATGAACCAAGAACTTTCAGATGTTCAAGCTGGATTTAGAAAAGACAGAAACCAGAGATCAAATTGCCAACATCCATTGAGCAATTGGATCCATTGATCCATTGGATCATCGAAAAAGCAAGAATGTACCAGATAAATATCTACTTCTGCTTTACTGACTATGCTAAAGCCTTTGACTGTGTGGATCACAACAAACTATGGAAAATTCTTCAAGAGATGGGAATACCAGACCATCTTACCTACTTGCTGAGAAATCTGTATGCCAGTCAAGAAGTAACAGTTAGAACTAGACATGGAACAATGGACTGGTTCCAAATTGGGAAAGGAGTATGTCAAGGCTGTATATTGTCACCCTGCTTATTTAACTTATATGCAGAGGACATCATGTGAAATGCCAGGTTGGATGAAGCACAAGCTGGAATCAAGCTTGCCAGGAGAAATACCAATAACCTCAGATATGCAGATGACACCACCCTTATGGTAGAAAAGCAAAGAGGAACTAAAGAGCCTCTTGATGAACTGAACTGAACTGACTGAAGAAGAAAAGCTTTCTCTTCTCTCTTTAGTTGCTAAGCTCAAATGATACAATTAACCCTGGAACTGCTAGTAGCCATGCCTCCTTTTCCTTCTGACTCCCCCAACCCAGACACATGAGGAAGTCCATTTTAGTGTACAAACATGAACAAATAAGTGGAGAGCGAGAGGAACCTGAAGATGCCATTTGAGTCCCTGAGGCAAGACCCACTTCTGGATTCTCATTTATGTGAATCAATCCATTCTCTTTTCAGCTTAACCTAGCTTTAGTTAGATTTCTCTCAGTTGTTTCTGAAGAATCCTGACTAATAAACATCATTTATAAGGGAATATTTATTTTTTTACTCTTTATAACATACAGAGCTGTTTTGAGTGATAATCAGTTCATTTCTTAAATTGATGGCCCATGAAATATTAACATCCCATAGGACATGTTAACATTCCACATGACATGTATGCCATGAAAAATGTGTTGGATGTTCTAGTAAGTTTGAGGAAAACTAAGATAAAGTGAAATAAGATTCTTTACAGTAGTAGCTCTCAAAAGATTTACTATGATATAATAGAGTACTCTTACCTGGAAAATCCCATGGACAGAGGAGCCTAGTAGGCTGCAGTCCATGGGGTCACTAAGAGTCGGACACGACTGAGCAACTTCACTTTCACTTTTCACTTTCATGCATTGGAGAAGGAAATGGCAACCCACTCCAGTGTTCTGGTCTGGAGAATCCCAGGGACAGGGGAGCCTGGTGGGCTGCCATCTATGGGGTCGCAGAGTCGGGCACAACTGAAGCGCCTTAGCAGCAGCAGCAGCAGGGTGATTATGCATCTCCAAAAGGAGGATTTAGTGTGCCAATTTCCCCAAATTATCTGAGAATAGAAAAATTTTAATAGAAGCCAGTTTGGGGAATGTTACTTGCCTTTCCATGAACAAGCAGGGATATTCAACTCTGAACCACCAGGGAGGTTCCAGTAAAAGAACTAATGGGCATAAACATAAATATACTTACTGGTCTGTTTTATAGCTATGTTTGTTTTCACATGTTCCTTCAGTTAGACTGCATTTACTGAGTACAATCAGTTCAGTAGCTCAGTTGTGTCCAACTCTTTGCAACCTCATAGACTGCAGCACACCAGGCTTCATTATTCATCACCAAGTCCCAGACCTTGCTCAAACTCATGTCCATGGAGTTGGTGATGCCATCCAACCCTCTCATCTTCTGTCATCCCCTTCTCCTCCTGCCTTCAATCTTTCCCAGCATCAGGGTCTTTTCCAATGAGTCAGTTCTTCGCATCAGGTGGCCAAAGTATTGGAGCTTTAGTATCAGCATCAGTCCTTCCAGTGAATATTCTGGACTGATTTCCTTTAGGTTTGACTGCTTTTATCTCCTTGCAGTCCAAGGAACTCTCAAGAGTCTTCTTCAACACCACAGTTCAAAAGTGTCAATTCTTCAGCACACCTTTCTTTATGGTCCAACTCTCACATCCATACATGACTACTGGGAAAACCATAGCTTTGACTATATGGCCCTTTGTCAGCAAAGCAATATCTCTGCTTTTTAATATGTTGTCTAGGTTTGTAAAAAAAAATGAACAGATTTATTTATTTATTTATTTATTTTGATGTTCAAGCTGGTTTTAGAAAAGGCAGAGGAACCAGAGATCAAATTGCCAACATCTGCTGGATCATGGAAAAAGCAAGAGAGTTCCAGAAAAACATCTATTTCTGCTTTATCAACTATGCCAAAGCCTTTGACTCTGTGGATCACAATAAACTGTGGAAAATTTTGAGAGAGATAGGAATCCCAGACCACCTAACCTGCCTCTTGAGAAACCTGTATGCAGGTCAAGAAGCAACAGTTAGAACTGGACATGGAACAACAGACTGGTTTCAAATAGGAAAAGGAGTACGTCAAGGCTGTATATTTTCATCCTGCTTATTTAACTCATATGTGGAGTACCTCATGAGAATCGCTGGGCTGGAGGAAGCACAAGCTGGAATCAAGATTGCCAGGAGAAATATCAATAACCTCAGATACATAGATGACATCACCTTTGTGGCAGAAAGTAAAGAAGAGCTAAAGAGTCTCTTGATGAAAGTGAAAGTAGAGAGTGAAAAAGCTGGCTTAAAGCTCAACATTCAGAAAAATGAAGATCATGGGATCTGTTCCCATCACTTCATCGCAAATAGATGGGGAAACAGTGGAAACAGCGTCAGGCTCTGTTTTGGGGGGGCTCCAAAATCACTGCAGATGGTGACTGCAGCCATGAAATTAAAAGATGCTTACTCCTTGGAAGGAAAGTTATGATCAACCTAGAGAGCATATTCAAAAGCAGAGACATTACTTTGCAAAACAAAGGTCCATCGAGTCAAGGCTATTGTTTTTCCAGTAGTAATGTATGGATGTGAGAACTGGACTGTGAAGAAAGCTGAGCGCTGAAGAATTGATGCTTTTGAACTGTGGTGTTGGAGAAGAGTTCTGAGAGTCACTTGGACTGCAAGGAGATCCAACCAGTCCATCCTAAAGGAGATCAATCCTGAGTGTTCACTGGAAGGACTGATACAGAAGCTGAAATTTCAATACTTTGGCCACCTGATGCAAAGAGCTGACTCATTTTGAAAAGACCTGGATGCTGGTAAAGATAGAAGGCAGGAGAAGAAAGAGAATGAGATGGTTGGATGGCATCACCGACTCAGTGGACATCAGTTTGGGTAAACTCCGGGAGTTGGTGATGGACATGGAAGCCTGGCATAGTGTAGTCCGTAGGGTTCGAAAAGTGGGACACGGCTGAGAGACTGAACTGAACTGAGGTTTGTCATAGCTTTCCTTCTGAGGAGCAAGTATCTTTTAATTTCATGGCTGCAGTCACCATCTGCAGTGATGCTGGGGTCCAAGAAAATAAGGTCTGTCACTGTTTCCTTTGTTTCTCCATCTATTTGCCATGAAGTGATGGGACAAAATGCCATGATCTTAGTTTTTAGAATGTTGAGTTTTAAGCCAACATTTTCACCCTCCTCTTTCACTTTTGTTAAGAGGTTCTTTAGTTCCTCTTTTCAATTTTGCAAGTCTGAATTTTGCAATAAGGAGTTCATGATCTGAGCCACCGTCAACTTCAGGTCTTGTTTTTGCTGACTGTATAGAGCTTCTCCTTCTTCAACTACAAAGAATATAGTCAATCTGATTTTGATTTTGACCATCCACTGATGACTACGTGTAGAGTCATCTCTTGTGTTGTTGGAAGAGGGTGTTTGCTATGACCAGTGTCTTAGCAAAACTCCATCAACCTTTACCCTGCTTCATTTGTACTCTAAGGCCAAACTTGCCTGTTACTTCAGGTATCTCTTGACTTCCTACTTTTGCATTCCAATTCCCTATGATGAAAAGGACATCTTTTTTGGTGTTAGTTCTAGAAGGTCTTGAAGGTCATCATAGAACTGTTCAACTTCAATGGCATTGGTGGTTGGGGTATAGATTTGGATAACTGTGATGCTGAATGGCTTGCCTTGGAAATGAACACAGATCATCTGTCATTTTTGAGATTTCACCCAAGTACCCTGAGTACACTGGCTATGTCTTAATTGTCTTTGTATCCCCAAGAGCTAGCATAAGGCCTAAAACAGAAGTTATGCACCAACAGATGAATGACAGAATGAATGATGAACGAATTTCTCAAGCTATAGAAAGTACCCAATGGAATTTTCTAAATTGTAGGTAAATGACAGGACATGGGAATTGATAAAATAGAAGTTTAAAAATAAATTGAATATATACATCTCCATTACACCTGTCAAATAAGTCAGTGGACATGTTTTTGGTAAGATATTTAATTATCTGAGGAGTGAAAGAGAAGTTGAATTCAGCTCAATTCAGTTCAGTCGCTCAGTTGTCCAACTCTTTGCAACACCATAAACCACAGCACGCCAGGCCTCCCTGTCCATCACCAACTCCCGGAGTCCACCCAAACCCATCTCCATAGAGTCGGTGATGCCATCCAAATCATCTCACCCTCTGTCATCCCCTTCTCCTCCTGCCCTCAATCTTTCCCAGCATCAGGGGTTTTCAAAAGAGTCAGCTCTCCGCATCAGGTGGCCAATGTATTGGAGTTTCAGCTTCAGCATCAGTCCTTCCAATGAACACCCAGGACTGAACTCCTTTAGGATGGACTGGTTGGATCTCCTTGCAGTCCAAGGGACTCTCAAGAGTCTTCTCCAACACCACAGTTCAGAAGCATCAGCTTCAGCACTCAGCTTTCTTTACAGTCTAACTCACATCCATACATGACTAATGGAAAAACCACAGCCTTGACTAGATGGATTTGTTGACAAAGTAATGTCTCTGCTGTTAATATGCTATCTAGGTTGGTCATAACTTTCCTTCCAAGGAGCAAGCGTCTTGTAATTTCATGGCTTCAAACACCATCCACATGATTCTGGAGCCCAGAAAAATAAAGCCAGCCACTGTTTTAAGTTTCTTCATCTATTTCCCATGAAGTGATGGGAACAGATCCCATGAACTTAGTTTTCTGACTGTTGAGCTTTAAGCCAACTTTTTCACTCTCTTCTTTCACTTTCATCAAGAGGCTCTTTAGTTCTTCTTCACTTTCTGCCATAAGGGTGGTGTCATCTACATATCTAGGTTATTGATATTTCTCCCGGCAATCTTGATTCCAGCTTGTGCTTCCTCCAGCCTAGCGTTTCTCATGATGTACTCTGCATAGAAGTTAAATAAGCAGGGTGA
>SJYC01057952.1:0-19314 GCA_006408675.1 Madoqua kirkii
AGACAGTTTCCTCACAGTGGTGATGGGAGATTACTTACTCACAGGAGAATTGTTCAAATAAGTAAATATGTTAAGGACAACGAATAGCAGGCTTCTCACTGTCAGAAAAAGAAGGAATATGGATTGGGAGAGAGCTAGCGAGAAATCCATTATGTTAGACTACAATCTGATACATCAGTGTGAACTCCTTACTCTCGATGAAGGTGGAAATGTATGTATGTACATAATACATGCTGCTGCTGCTGCTAAGTCGCTTCAGTAGTATCCGACTCTGTGTGACCCCATAGACGGCAGCCCACCAGGCTCTCCCGTCCCTGGGATTCTCCAGGCAAGAACACTGGAGTGGGTTGCCATTTTCCTCTCTAATGCATGAAAATGAAAAGTGAAAGTGAAGTCACTCAGTCGTGTCCAACTCTTAGCGACCCCATGAACTGCAGCCCACCAGGCTCCTCCGTCCATGGGATTTTCCAGGCAAGAGTACTGGAGTGGGGTGCCCTTGCCTTCTCCAACATAATACATGTGCCCGTACATTCTTGTGCTTTGCTTACTAAGAGCAATTGACAGCAGTGACGTCTCAAAGGCAATGAGTACATCTAGCTCCCAGATCCTGGCTTCCTAACATCATCTCCCGTAAAAGAAACTAGGCTCTGTAATGGTCATCCAGACTGCCACCAAAAAATACCACAGGCAACAGAAACTTACCTTCCTCACAATTCTGAAAGCTAGAACTCCAAGATCAAGGTTCTGCTTGGTTTGGCTTCTGCTGAGATCTTCTTGCTGGCGTGTACATGGCCACCTCCTTCCTCACTGTGTCCTCCCCTAGCCTTTCCTTGGTGATTGCACTCATTGGGGTAGGGCTGGGGGTGAGGCACACAGCAGAAAGAGAGCTCTCTGATGTCTTTTCTTCAATGACAATTATCCTATCAGACCAAGGCCCCACCTTTATGACTTCCTTTAAATTTAATTACTTCCACAAAGACCTCAGCCATACTGGCACTTAGGGCTTCAACACATCAATTTGCAGGGAACACAACCCTAATGAAATGGATGATTCAAGGGTGAAAGCAGTGGTCTGAAATCTTTTTGGCACCAGGGACCAGTTTTGTAGAAGACAATTTTTCCACAGAGCAGGCAGGGGGTGGTTTGGAGATGATTATAGCACATTAAATTTATTGTGCTCCTATAAGCATCCAATGCCGCCACTGATCTAACAGGAGGCAGAGCTCCAGTGGTAATGGAGTGATCCGAAGCGGCTGTAAACACAGATAAAGCTAGCCTTGCTTGTGCGCCACTCACCTCCTACCATGCAGCCTGGTTTCTAACAGGCCACAGAGCAGTACCAGCCCACAGCCTCTGGGTTTGAGACCCCCAGGCTAAAGCACAGAAAGTAACAAGCTACAACACCTTACCATGTCAAAAGAGAGGAACTGCTCAGTGAATGACAAGGACATGTCAAAAGCATATCAGACAAGGACAAGATACAGAAACAACTGACGTGTCCACGGAAAGATGAATGGGTAAAACAGAGACTGTATATGGACACACGATGGAATAGTAGCTTAAAATAATGATTAATAATTAGTTAAAAATAATGAAATTTTGCCATTTGTTACAACATACTTGGACCTGGAAGGTATTATGCTTCGTGAAAATTAGTCAGAGAAAGATAAATACTGTGTTATCACTTACATGTGGAATTCAAAAAATAAAACAAAGAAAGAAATGAATATAACAAAATAGAAACAGATTTTCTGATATAGAGAACATACTAGTGATTCTAGTATAGGGGAGAGAGATGGGGAAAGGGTGCAAGAGACAGGGGTAGGGGGTGAAGAGGTACAAAGCAGCATGTATTAAATAAGCAAGATAGAAGGATGTAATCTATGACACAGAACGTAGCTAGAATATAGCTACTATTTCATTATTTTAAATGCACTGTAATCTATAAAAATACTGAATCACTATGTTGTACACTTGAAACTAATATAACACTGCAAATCAACTATAATTTAAAAAAAAAAAAAGGACCCATTCCTTAAGTGTGAGAAATGAATTAGTGACTTGTTTCCAAAGAACAGTGAACAGGGAAAAAAAAAGAATCTTTACAAAGAAGTGATGCAGCAGACATAATTTTAAACTAATGATCAAGGTTAACATCACCAGCAGAAGTCATGTTGATGCCATGTACCCCATCAAACAACATGATCAGAAGTAGACTTCACCTCTGTGGAATTCTTCCCAAAATTTCATAACCCTGATCTCCCATAATAAAATGATTATACAAACCCAACATGAGGGGTGTTCTAAAAAATTTCTGACCAAATTATCAAGTCATGAGAAACAAAGAAAAGACTGACAAACAGGTGCATAATGGAGACTAAGGAGATCTGATAACTGAATGTGGTACCCTAGACTGTACCCTGCAACAGGAAAAGGACATAAGTGAAAAAACAAATGAAATCCAAGCAAAGTCTATAGTTCAGTTAATATTAATGACCAATGTCACTTCCTTAATCTTGACTAGTTTACCTTGATTACAAGATTTGACATTAGGGAAAACTGGGTAGAGAATATATGGGAATTCCATGTACTACCTTCATAACTATTTCTGTAAATCAAAAATTATTCCAAAATGAAAAGTTTATTTAAAAAAGGAAATAGAAGCCAGCTTAAAGAAGCTCCCATTGTCTAAATGTAAAACAATTAAGGCATAAAACTAAGTAATGAGAGTAATGGAAAATAACTCACTGAACAACATAGTAAACTATGAGTTTACTTTTGATAGAAAGTAACAAATTAATAAATTGAACACCAGAAAGGGAATTAAGGCATACCTCAGATACTGTGTGGTTCCAGATCTCTCAATAAAGTGAATATCCAAAAGAGACACATTTTTTTTTTGCCTTCCCAGTGCATAAGAAAGTTATGTTTACACTATACTGTCATATATTAAGTCTGAGTAGAATTGTCTTAAAACAGCACATAATTCAAAAATACTTAACTGTAGAAAATTCTGAAAGAGATGGGAATACCAGACCACCTGATCTGCCTCTTGAGAAACCTGTTTGCAGGTAAGGAAGCAACAGTTAGAACTGGACATGGAACAACAGACTGGTTTCAAATAGGAAAAGGAGTATGTCAAGGCTGTATATTGTCACTCTGCTTATTTAACTTCTATGCAGAGCACATCATGAGAAACGCTGGGCTAGAGGAAGCACAAGCTGGAATCAAGATTGCTAGGAGAAATATCAATAACCTCAGATATACAGATGACATTACCTTTATGGCAGAAAGTGAAGAAGAACTAAAGAGCCTCTTGATAAAAGTGAAAGAGGAGAGTGAAAAAGTTGGCTTAAAGCTCAACATTCAGAAAACTAAGATCATGGCATCTTGTCCCATCATTTCATGGCAAATAGCTGGGGAAAAAGTAGAAACAGTAAGAGACTACTTTTCTGGGCTCCCAAATCACTGTAGATGGTGATGGCAGCCATGAAATTAAAAGATGCTTACTCCTTGGAAGGAAGGTTATGAGCAACCGAGATAGCATATTAAAAAGCAGAGACATTACGTTGTCAACAAAATCTGTCTAGTCAAGGCTATGATTTTTCCAGTGGTCATGTATGGATGTGAGAGTTGGACTATAAAGAAAGCTGAAAACAGAAGAATTGATGCTTTTGAACTGTGGTGCTGGAGAAGACTCTTATCAGTCCCTTGAAATGCAAGGAGATCCAATCAGTCCATCGTAAGGGAGGTCAGTCCTGGGTGTTCACTGGAAGCTGAAACTCCAACATTTTGGCCACCTGATGCAAAGAGCTGACTCATTTGAAAAGACCCTGATATTGGGAAAGATTGAAGGCAGGAGGATAAGGGGACAACAGAGGACGAGATGGTTAGATGGCATCACTGATGCAATGGACATGAGTTTGGGTAAGCTCCAAGAGTTGGTGATGGACACAGAGGCCTGGTGTGCTCTGGTTCGTGGGGTCGCAAAGAGTCAGACACGACTGAGTGACTGAATTGAACTGAACTTACTAAAAAGTTGCTATCAATTATCTGAGCCTTTAGCACATCATACTCTTTTTGCAGTAGTGCCAAAGTTCACTGATCACAGTTCATCATCACACATGTAACAATGAAAAAGTTGGAAACACTACAAAAATTGCCAAAATGTGATATAGAGACACTAAGTGAGCAAATACTGTTGGGAAAATGGTGCTGAGAGACTTGCTTGATAAGCTTTCAATTTGTAAAGAAAATGCAGTATCTGTGAAGTGCTAATAAAGCAAAGTACACTAAAATGAGGTATGCCAGTTTTAACTGAGTTTTAATTGAAATATCTCATCTCAAAATCCTTATTACAAACAGAATTACAAATCTGCTGGACTTGTAGAAGCCTGGCAGATGCCACTTTTTAAAAAGTCAGAGGATCAAGATAACTTTACCAACAATGGGAAAATTCTACTACATGCACCACGCTGTGATGTTCCTGCCAAGGCTACATAACATGAATCTAATTATGCAGAACTAACTTAATTATAAAGAATGTCCAAACTGAAGGACACTCTATAAAGTAACTGGCCGGTAATCTTTGAAAGGGTTGAGATTGTAAAAAGACAAGTTATTTCAGACCGAAGACTAAAAAGACACAACTAAATGCAATATGTGATTCTGAACTGGATCCTTTATAAAAGATATTAATGGGAAAACAGGCAAAATTTAAATGTGATCTGAAGACTAGAGGGCAGCGTTTTTTAGTTTCATGGTTCAGTTGTTCAGTCGTGTCTGACACTTTGCGATCCCATGGACTGCAGTACTCCCAGAGCCTACTCAAACTCATGTCTATCGAGTCAGTAATGCTATCCAACCGTCTCATCCTCTGTCGTCCCTTTCTGCTCCTGCCTTCAATCTTTCCCAGCATCAGGGTCTTTTCCAATGAGTCAGTTCTTCGCATCAGGTGGCCAAAGTACTAGAGTTTCAGCTTCAACATCAGTCCTTCCAATGAATATTCAGGACTAATTTCCTTTAGGACTGGTTGGATCTCCTTGCAGTCCAAGGGACTCTTGAGTCTTCTCCAACACCACAGTTCAAAAGCATCAATTCTTCGGCACTCAGCTTTATGGTCCAGCTGGAAAAACCATAACTTTGACAAGATGGACCTTTGTTGACAAAGTAATGTCTTTGCTTTTTAATATACTGTCTAAGTCGGTCATAGCTTTTCTTCCAAGGAGCAAGAGTCTTTTAATTTCATGGCTGCAGTAACCATCTGCAGTGATTTTGGAGCTGAAGAAAATAAAGTCTCTCGCTGTTTCCATTGTTTCCCCATCTATTTACCATGCAGTGATGGGACTGGATGCCATGATCTTAGTTTTTTAAATGTTGAGTTTTAAGCCAACTTTTTCATGGTAGTTTCACAAAGTTTCATGGTAATGATGTGTTTATGCTCGAGAAAGTCCATATTTGTAAGAAATACACAATAAAAGTTCTCAGGTTGATAGAAAGTAGGTCAGTACTCTCTCAAACAGTTCAGGAAAAATAAGTTCTTTGTACTTAGCACTTTTCTGTAAGTTTGTGATTATTTCAAAATTTAAAACTTCCCAGATTTACATGTTCTTGTTTATTGCTGTTACTTCTATTCTAGATCAGGATGCAAAAAACTAACAAGATACAAAGTCAGAAAGATGGAGACTAATCTGAAATCAAAAGCAAGAAGCTCAACTTGAGGGCAATAGAAGATTAAAAGTTCAGGAAATAAAGGCAAGCTGGAACTACAAGCAGATAATCACTTTAGTGAGTTAAGGAAAAATATAAAAACTGATTGGCTAGGGCAAAGGAGGTGAGGTGAGGCTGGGTGAAAGGCGATGGCAGGAAAAAGGCAAAGAATATGTGTGCAAATACAGGCTCAGTTCAGTTCAGTCGCTCAGTTGTGTCTGACTCTTTGCAACCCCATGAATTGCAGCACACCAGGCCTCCCTGTCCATCACCAACTCCCAGAGTTCACTCAAGCTTATGTCCATCAAGTCGGCGATGTCATCCAGCCATCTCATCCTCTGTCGTCCCCTTCTCCTCCTCCCCCCAATCCCTCCAGGCATCAGAGTCTTTTCCAGTGAGTCAACTCTTCACATGAGGTGGCCAAAGTACTGGACTTTCAGCTTTAGCATCATTCCTTCCAAAGAACACCTAGGACTGATCTCCTTTAGAGTGGACTGGTTGGATCTCCTTTAGAGTGGACTGGTTGAGTCTCCAAGGGACTCTCAAGAGTCTTCTCCAACACCACAGTTCAAAAGCATCAGTTCTTCGGCACTCAGCCTTTTTCACAGTCCAGCTCTCACATCCATACATGACCACTGGAGAAACCATAGCCTTGACTAGATGGACCTTTGTTGGTAAAGTAATGTCTCTGCTTTTGAATATGCTATCTAGGTTGGTCATAACTTTTCTTCCAAGGAGCAAGTGTCTTTTAATTTCATGGCTGCAATCACCACCTGCAGTGATTTTGGAGCCCAAAAGAATAAAGTCTGACACCGTTTCCACTGTTTCCCCATCTATTTCCCATGAAGTGATGGGACCAGATGCCATGATCTTCGTTTTCTGAATGTTGAGCTTTAAGCCAACTTTTTCACTCTCCTCTTTCACTTTCATCAAGAGGCTTTTTAGTTCCTCTTCACTTTCTGCCATCAGGGTGGTGTCATCTGCATATCTAAGGTTATTGATATTTCTGCTGGCAATCTTGATTCCAGCTTGTGCTTCCTCCAGCCCAGTGTTTCTCATGAGGTACTCTGCATAGAAGTTAAATAAGCAGGGTGACAATATACATCCTTGACATACTCCTTTTCCTACTGGGAAACAGTCTGTTGTTCCATGTCCAGTTCTAACTGTTGCTTCCTGACCTGCATATAGGTTTCTCAAGAGGCAGGTCAGGTGGTCTGGTATTCTCATCTCTTTCAGAATTTTCCACAGTTTATTGTGACCCACACAGTCAAAGGCTTTGGCATAGTCAATAAAGTAGAAATAGATGGTTTTCTGGAACTCTCTTCTGCAATTCTAATGCTATTTTGTTAACAAAGGTTTAACAGTAAGCTTCAAACTCACAAAGCATATGTACAAGCATAAGAATGAAGGAAATCTAAAGATAATGATGGTAAATAAGCTCAAAATTAAGCATCAAATGCCTAGAAAACAAATTTAGGGACACACAATAAGTTAGGACTCAGAAATCTAACAAAGAAGAAATTTATCATAGCAATAGTTACTGTGAGTAGTCTTGATATGTTTTTAAAAGAGAAACCTTTGCATCCACACATGTTAAGTGGGAAATAATACATTATAGTATCTCAGACTCTAAGAAAAAAAATTCTGAACATCTACTCTGTGCCAGGCATACTATGTAAAATATTAGTAATACTGCATAACCAGAGAACAATGAACACTGACATCAAACATAAGCAATAGGTGACTTTCTTAGAAAGAAAATTAAGAAGTCTGATTTATTTCTTGCCCAGAAAGAGGATCATGCCACCTATGCATAAATGTGGCCCACAGAAGTTTCTGCTGAAAACTCTTCTCAAGCAGCAGCTCTGGACCTGTTCAAGTGGTCCATACTCAGGTGAAGTCCCAAAAACATGATCAAAATTATAACAGTGTGGGAAGGTATTCGTCAATCTAGGTAAAAAATTTCCCAGAATGAGATCAGAGGTAAATTGTAAGAGATCCACAGCACCTTTAACTTACATGCAGATTTCTATGTGCCTATGAACATTAGAGGTGATTCCCTAATAGCTCAGTTGGTAAAGAATCTGCCTGCAATGCAGGAGACCCCAGTTCAATTCCTAGGTTGGGAAGACCTGCTGGAGAAGGGATAGGCTACCCACTCCAGTATTCTTGGCTTCCCTTGTGGTTCAGAGGGTAAAGAATTCGCCTGCATACAGGAGACTCTGGTTCAATCCCTGCATTGGAAAAATCCCCTGGAGAAGGGAAAGGCTACCCACTTCAGTATTTTGGCCTGGAGAATTCCACGGACTGTATAAGTCCATGGCATCACAAAGAGTCCGACACAAGTGAGCGACGTGCTTGTGAACATTAGAACTTTTCCAGAGAGAGGGTTTACGGCTTTCAACCTATTCACAAGCCATAAACAGTTGACTGATAGAATAATTATATGTGAATGGAGTTCACTGCCAAAAAAGCTAACACAATCTTACAATGCAAAATGTGTTCATCTTACAAACTAATCCTGAAAGCCTGCCATGTGCCAGACACATTAACAGAAGCATAGCTTTTTAGAACAAAGAAGTGGGTAGTCTCCTGTTTTAAACTTCCCTTGGAACAATGTGTCAGCTTCTAGGTTAAACACTGGTGACACCAAGGTAAATATTACATAACCCCTGTCCTTTGAAATACTTAGGATCTAGTGTATGTATGGGAATTACAATCATAACAGTGTGGGTTAAGAATATAATTTTGGAATCAAAAAGACATTAGCTTTTCTCCACTCTACCAATAAGCTAAATGACTGCACAGACTGCTTGACATTAATTTTGCATCTCTGTTTCCCTATCAATGAAATGAGAATTTTAAAATTCTGATCTTACAGCCTTGAAAAAAGGATTAAACATAACGCAAAAGCAGCACAGTGCCTAGCAATAGTTGTTTAGTCGCTAAGTCCTGTCCAACTCTTTTGCAACCCCATGGACTGTAGCCCTCCAGTTTCCTCTGTCCACGGGATTCTCCAGGCAAGATACTGGAGTGGGTTGCCATTTCTTCGGCAGGGGATACCAATCCAGGGATTGAATCCACATCTCCAGCACTGGCAGTCGAATTCTTTACCACTGCACCACCACAAGCCTCCAATAAACAAAGGCTATTATCATTATTACAGAAATTCAGAGAAAAGAGACTTTGCTCCAGCTGAGGGATGACAAGGAGATCTCAGCTAGACTACCATACTCAACTCTGAGTGCCACATTTTAAGAGATCCAACAACAAAATGATAGTGGTGTGTGTGTGTTTAGAGAGAAATAAACAAGACGGTGAGGCATCTCAGACTCATGTTCTAAATCGAGTGGTTTGAAGGAAGCAAGATTATAAGTTAAAAAAAGAGAATACCATAATTTCTCCATGCTACTAAAGGAGAAAAGTTGGATCAAGAAATCAAAATTTCAGGGAAATAGATTCTATATATTTAATATAAATAAGACATTTGTAACAACAAAAGCTGTCTGAAGATGGAGCAGGATATCTACAAAGAAGTGATTTGAGACTAAACATGTTAAAAATGTGCTGGAATCCACGTGTTTAGGACCTTGCAAATCATATTCATGCAGTGCAAGAGACCCAAGTTCAATCCTTGGGTCAGGAAGATCTCCTGGAGAAGGGCATTGCAACCCACTCCAGTATTCTTGCCTGCATAATTCCATGGACAGAAGAGTCTGGTGGGCTACAGTTTATAGCGTTCTGAAGAGCCAGACAAGACCGAGCAACTAACACACTATTCAACAAAAGGGTTAGATAAAATGTCTTCTGCCATCCTTTCCACTAAGGTTTCATGTTTTTTAAATTAAAATTCTGTATTATTTAGGATACTATTGGTTGTAATAACATAAGATCCACTTGGAAAAAGAAACATTATGATAAACCTAAATAGTATATTAAAAAGCAGAAACATCACTTTGCCAACAAATTGTCAACAAAGATCTGTGTAGTCAAAACCATGCTTTTTTCAGTACTCATATACAGATATGGGAGTTGGACCATAAAGAAGCTGAACACCAAAGAAATGATGCTTTCCAACTGTGGTGCTGGAGAAGACTTTCAAGAGTCCCTCAGACAGCAAAGAGATGAAACCAGTCAATCCTAAAGGAAATCAACTCTGAATATTATTTGGAAGGACTGATACTGAAGCCCCAATACTTTGGTCACCTGATGCGAATAGCTGACTCATTGAAAAAGACCCTGATATGCTGGGAAAGAATGAGGGCAGGAGGAGAAGGGAAGTTAGAGTCTTACATAACTAAGGAATTCAAACGTAGGTCAAGTTTTAGACATAGTTTGACTAGGGTTCTAGCTCAGCTTCTCTACTCTTTTTCCTTCCTTCTTTCTTTCTTTTCGGGTCAATTCTCCTTTGGATGTCTGCTTTGTCCTCATAATGTCAACTGAATCAGAGCAATGAGTCTCTTCATTCATATTCCATGCAAAGAAAGAATTACTTACCTTAACAACCAAAGTCCTAAGCTTCTTATTATACCAGGCTGAAATAATCACCATGGCCAAGGGACTCCCCTGTGCTGACTGGCACAGGTCCAGTTTATTGCCCATCCTTTAAACAATTACAATGGCAAAAGCAAAGAATTCTGTTCATTGGTTATGTCACTTGCATAGATGGGGACAGAGAGAAAACCCAGTCAAATCACATCACTAAATAAGGGAGAGGTAGGTCCTCAGAGAAATATCTGGGCACTACTAGGAAAAACAAGAAGAAGAAAGGAGACTGAGAAGGTAGGCAACAGCATCAGGGTCTGAGCAAGAAACAGATGGCACACTCAAAACCTAAGTAGCTGGAGAGAATTTTTGAAAGAGACTATTTTTAAAAGTTCACAGAAAGCCCATGGTTAGCAACAGTCAGTCTGCTACAACCCCCAGGCCTAATTAGGCAAGGGGAGTGATTACAACCACCCAGGTAGCCTAACTGAATAAAAATGAAAGTCGCTCAGTGTGTCTGACTCCCTGCGACCCCATGGACTATACAGTCCATGGAATTCTCCAGGCCAGAATACTGGAGTGGGTTGCCAATCGCTTCTCCAGGGGATCTTCCCAACCCAGGGGTTGAACCCAGGTCTCCTGCATTGCAGGCGCATTCTTTACCAGCTGAGCCACCTCTAGCTGCATGTAGAGACCCACTGGAAAGAAACTGTGACCTTTGAAAGAGGAAACAACCAAGCCCCACGTAACCTGGAAGACAGGGAACTGGCTGAATAAATGCCTCACTCTTTCTCTCCTCCACCCTTTGATCTCCCACTAGAGGTTTGGCCAAATGCAATTGGAAACCAGAGAATGAGAGAGCCCTGTTAATGCAACCCACAGCAAAGTCAGCCTCCAAGGACACAAAGCAGGTGATAAGGGTGGAGAAAGGTCTGGAGACACAAGTGGAAGATATTCGGTATAGCAACCAAGGACAGTCTTCTGCAGATAAGCATGAGCCAAAACTGATAATACACACACGTGTTCTAAGTGGTCTGATCTTCCCACTTCTCATACAGTAACCTCACTGAACACTATCCCCTGTGAGTAAGACAACTGCTTCTTAGGCAAACAAAGTAAAAACACACCCAGGATTTCTAATAAGCAATTATAGATCCTTAAATTTATAGATGATTTGCTTTTCTGTATTTATATTTTAATATTCTTTCATTAGCCTGTTCTAGCTGGGCTAAGCACAAAGCTTTTTGCCCACAGATGAGACATAAGCCCTGGAGACCCTTAAGGGTTAGTTACTGGCTGCAACATAGGGACAGTAAGCGCAAATAGAAGAATCAAGAGACAAACCTCAGGGGGTTAGTAACCCTGTTAGCAGCCTTTGATTGGAGTTGATCTCATTTAGTGCTGCCCTGATCTTCTGAATCTTATTTATTTAAAGAACAGTTTCCTTAAATGCAGCCCCTTCTTGAGCATCTCACATAAGACACAGGTGCGCCCATCAGTGACTGGAAACTGGCAGTCTCTGCTCCAGCACAAAGCTAACCAGATATTATTGTCTATTTAGAGTAATCTTACACTTTAGAAGCATCATAGCTTAAGTAAATGTTAAAATGCTAACCAGCAAAGCTAAATACCACCTACTATATCCTTTCTATGGGAAAACACCTTGCAAGTCTAAAAATAACTTATAAGCATAACTCATTCATTAATTAGGGAATGGTCTATAAATCACCTGAAACTTCTCTAGATTGCTCATTAACATTCAGCATTGTGATGCTAACCACAAAGTACTCCTCTTCTCAAATGTTTTTAGACCAAGAATAAGCATTGCTGAAACACTTTTTAAGAATTTCTGCCAAGACTAGAAGTTCACTGAGCCAGTGGTGTCCCAGAAATGTAGAAATATATTCTTTTAGCAGCGTTCAGTGTCCTTGTTACACTGGGACATAGGAAACATGTAGAACCCCTAAGTCAATTGTGATTACACTAAAAAAAGAAAACGCCATAGGTAACTTTTAAGTAGTAGAAACCACTATACTAAGAAAAGTAACTTTTGAAGTAAGTAAAATGATATCCTCAGCAAGAAAAAGAATGATTTCATAATGTAAAAACATCCTGGTATTGTCAGGAAAAAGTGATGAATTAACAGCCCCAGCTTAAAAGGAGGCAATAATTACTGAATATATTGTTAGAGAAAACAAGGTATATTTTTAAATCCCACAGTTAAAGAACACAAAGTATGTGAGAAAACTCTATTGGTTTCTGACTAACATTAAAAAAAAAGGTGGGAATAAATAGCATTTAAGGAGAAAATCAACCAGAGTTTCCTACATTTGGTGGTTTGTTATTCTAAAAAGTACTATGCTTTCAAATGGACCTCCATGAATTAACCATCAAGCTTCTCAATTGACTACCATAATAGAGCACTCTGAAATCAAAGCTCAGTTCAGTTGCTCAGCTGTTTCTGACTCTTTGTGACCCCACAGACAGCAGCACACCAGGCTTTCCTGTCCATCACCAACTCCTAGAGCTTGCTCAAATTCATGTCTATTGAGTTGGTGATGCCATCCAATCATCCCATCTTCTGTCGTCCCCTTCTTCTCCTGCCTTCAATCTTTCCCAGCATCAGGGTCTTTTCCAATGAGTCAGTTCTTCACATCAGGTGGCCAAAGTATTGGAGTTTCAGCTTCAGCATCAGTCCTTCCAATGAATATTCAGAACGGATTTCCTTTTGGATGGACTGGTTGGCTCTCCTTGCAGTCCAAGGGATTCTCAAGAGTCTTCTCCAACACTACAGTTCAAAAGCATCAGTCCTTTGGTGCTCAGCTTTCTTTATGGTCCAACCCTCATATCTATACATGACTACTGGAAACACCATAGCTTTGACTAGACAGACTTTTGTTGACAAAGTAATGTCTCTGCTTTTTAATATGTTGTCTAGGTTGGTCATAGCTTTTCTTTCAAGAAGCAAATGTCTTTTAATTTCATCACTGCAGTCACCACCTGCAGTGATTTTGGAGCCCCCCAAAATAAAGTCTCTCACTATTTCCTTTTTCCATCTATTTGCCATGAAATGAAAGCTACTAATATCCAAAATGAGACAACAGTGTTTTTTCTATTTACTAATCCTGGCTATTAGCCCAAGTACTTCACATTTTCTAATTACACAATGTCTTTCAGATTTTAAAATAAATACAACAAAGACAAAATACATGCATACGATACGTAAGAAAGAAACCTGAGTGAACTCAAACAATATAGGAAATAAATACCACTGTTTGTCCATTTTGAAACCCTAGTAACAATGCTACTGAACCAGAATCAGGTTAATCATAAAATATACACAATTTATAAAAATACAGTTTAAAAGTCCATGTATTAGGGCACTACCTTAACTAATCAAAATTCTATAGTCAGAGTTGCAAAAGATTATTCACACAGATAGACATACATACATACACAATGGCTACAGTGAATAAGAACCAGTGTTCACAGCATCATTATTATTCATTATAAATAATACTAATTATTGTAAATATTAGTCAAAATAAATCAATCACTACAATTACATTCCAAAACACATACATTCAAAGACATAACTATAAATATCACATCACAGTGGCATAGAGTACTCAGGGATTGAGGTAGCTTTAAAAAATTAGAGTTGAATCCAGGGCAGGACCAATAAAAAAATGAGACTAGAAATGTAGGCAGGGGCCAAGTCACAAAAAGCTAGAGCCTTACATTTCTATCCTAGTATGTCATGCTTCTCAAGTGATGTCTGAATACTCCATGGTAATACCAGAGTATGGAAAAATCACAGGATAAAGACAGTGGCTCTTTCTTAAGTGTCAAGTTTATGAAAAAAAGATCTGGAGGGAAGTTAACTGAGTTTAAGTTGTTTTTACATTAAATCCAACTTTACTAGAACATAAAATCAATGTGAATTTTTCAGACAGAACATGAAGCTTCAAAGGAATTTTGTTCTTGCAGTAGGCTAATTCAGGTTCACTGTTTCCTACAATTTGAGGAAAAGAGACAAAAAACAGAGATTTGAAGGAAAGTCTGAGAACAGTGTTGGGAACGGGAAGGGGGAGCCAAAGATTTGTTGTTGTTTTAATAGGAGAGCGACATGGTCAGATTTGTGCTTTGGGATACTCTTTCAGGGAAGTGGAACAGGATGGGCTAAAACATAAAAGATAGCACAGTAATGAGAGTAGGCAACAGACAGAAGAGTTGTAAATTTGTGCAAGAAATGAAAAGGATATGAACCAGAGTTGGAGTTATGAGAACACAGAGGACTGGGAGGACTCCAGACAGCATGCGATGGTCACCAGGCAGCACCTGACTGATGGCGGTAACTACTGAGAACTTATTAGTTCTCAGTGTGTTCATTTTTTTAGAGCAAGTATTTCTACTATTATAAGGTATTTGATATTTGTACCTTTAAAAGCTCAAACTTAAAAATAACATTGTATGTCTTCTAATCATAGGAACAGTATAGCTGTGGGATGGTATTGTAAATCTCTTATACCCAAAATTAAACAAAACATGAGTAAGGTTTAAGAAAACTATGTTTAACTAAGAAAATGTCCATATTTTCAAACTGTTAAAAAGAAATCACTGGGCTCCTACCGATCAATCACCAACACAGCATTTCTAGAAACATGACTATACAGTTTAAGAATGACTTTGATCCTTAATGTGATATTACCAAATAAATGAATGAATCTACATAGCTTCTCCTAGAAAAGGAGAAGAATTTGGGTATTTAAAATATCTCATTACTTAGAAACTGGACAAAAAGTAGCCTTTTAACTATTTTTAACCATGTTAGTCATTTTATAACAAATAAATAGGAGTTTATCTAGGTGATATTGGCTAAACAATACAAAATAAAATTAAACTTAATCCTTCAGTAGTAAGTTGACAGTAAAATGCACCCACTAGGTAAAATCGGGATTAGAATGGTTATGGGAAATAAAGTATTTGCAGAACACATTCATGGAAATATTCCAACTTGAGAAGTAGATCAAGTAAATGTTAATTTTATTGCACTAGTAAAAACAGCAATTCTTAACTTTAAATATTCTGAAGAAAAGTGTCTTTTAATTGCTTTTAAAAATTAGCATATTTGGCCTACTCTACTTATTTATGTAACACAGACCATTGACAGTTATGATTGTGATCAGAAAACCTAGGAACAGTACAAGTACTGAAGGCAATAGAAAAAAAAAAAAACACTACTCAAACAAATGTTATCTGTAATCTAACACTGATCTGTTTAAATTTTAAAACTGCATTATCAGAACTACTTAAAACATTTCATTATAGAAATGATCATACAAAAAATAAAGACTAGGACAAGTCTGAAACCAGTATTCCAGGTGCCAATAATGGTTTGTTTTGTTGCTTACAGATGAAACTCTTCAGTTCCCAAAAAACTTGGCATAAAAATTTAACTTAACATAAAAATTTAAGATACTTTACTTACCAGTAAAAGATTCATCTACATATACAGATCTTATACCAGTTTCATTTGATAATTTATGCTCACTACCTTATCATTGACTATGACTTATTTATTGACTATGCCAAAGCCTTTGATTGTGTGGATCACAATAAACTGTGGAAAATTCTGAAAGAGATGGGAATACCAGACCACCTAACCTGCCTCTTGAGAAATCTGTATGCAGGTCAGGAAGCAACACTTAGAACTGGACATAGAACAACAGACTGGTTCCAAATAGAAAAAGGAGTACGTCAAGGCTGTATATTGTCACCCTGCCTATTTAATTTATATGCAGAGTACATCATGAGAAACGCTGGACTGGAAGAAGCACAAGCTGGAATCAAGATTGCCGGGAGAAATATCAATAACCTCAGATATGCAGATGACACCACCCTTCTGGCAGAAAGTGAAGAGGAACTAAAAGGCCTCTTGATGAAAATGAAAGAGGAGAGTGAAAAAGTTGGCTTAAAGCTCAACATTCAGAAAATGAAGATCATGGCATCTGGTCCCATCACTTTATTGGAAATAGATGGGGAAACAGTGGAAACGGTGTTAGACTTTATTTTGGAGGGGCTCCAAAATCACTGCAGATGGTGAGTGCAGCCATGAAATGAAAAGATGCTTACTCCTTGGAAGAAAAGTTATGACCAACCTAGATAGCATATTCAAAAGTAGAGACATTACTTTACCAACAAAGGTCCATCTAGTCAAGGCTATGGTTTCTCCAGTGGTTGTGTATGGATGTGAGAGCTGGACTGTGAAGAAGGCTGAGAGCTGAAGAATTGACGCGTTTGAACTGTGGTGTTGGAGAAGACTCTTGAGAGTCCCTTGGATTGCAAGGAGAACCAACCAGTCCATTCTGAAGGAGATCAGCCCTGGGATTTCTTTGGAAGGAATGATGCTAAAGCTGAAACTCCAGTACTTTGGCCACCTCATTGGAAAAGACTCTGATGCTGGGAGGGATTGGGGGGAGGAGGAGAAGGGGATGACAGAGGATGAGATGGCTGGATGGCATCACGAACTCGATGGACATGAATCTGAGTGAACTCTGGGAGATGGTGATGGGCATGGAGGCCTGGTGTGCTGTGATTCATGGGGTTGCAGAGTCGGACACAACTGAGCAACTGAACTGAACCTTATCATTGTTGTTGGATCACTAAGTCAAGTCCAATTCCTTTCGACTCCATGAACTGCAGCACACCAGGGTTCCCTGTCCCTCACTTTCTCCCAGAGTTTGCTCAAATTCCATCTATCTTGCAGAAAATCCTAAAATTGAGACTACACATAAATTCATAACTGAGGGAGACTACCTCAAAAATATAAATCAGTGTAATTTTCATAAAACCTCTCTCCATCACTAACAAGTAATTAACTATTCCTTTTATTGGACTCTTTGATATATTTTTTCCAAGTCTCTTAAGATGGGAGATGAGAAAGATACCAACAGCAAAGGAAAAATAGAAATTTCTAAAATTTATGGTCCAAATATTTTTAGAATTAATGCAAAGAAATGTGATAGCGAAAGTAGCTGACATTCTACAAAGGAAATCAAGACACTCCTCTAGATTCAGTTCAATCGCTCAGTTGTGTCCGACTCTTTGCGACCCCATGAATTGCAGCATGCCAGGCCTCCCTATCCATCACACATAAAACTATTCCTTCAATTTTTTTTTTTTTTAATTCCATCTGCCTTTTTCAAGCCTCGCTCTTTCTGAGCTCACTTGCTATCCTCTCTTTGCGTGGGCACGGGAAAGTTGCTTCAATGAAATCAGTCCTTTGCAGTTGTCCTTACAGCATTACAAAACATTACCCGCCTGAGGGGAAGTGGACAATAATGGAAAGAGTTGAAAGAGGGATGAGATGTACAAATACTGACAGAGACTTTTTTACATTGCTTTTTTGAAACAAAATGTCCCTTCATGCATATGGGTTACAAGGTTATATGCTCACATTTATTGTGAATGGCTATGAAAGATCTAATTACAAAGCAGTGAGGCACTGGTCTCATTATTTAACGGATCTAATGGAAAAACGCTGCAATTATCAATAGGCAGCCCCCTCCCCCGGAATACCATGCATCCCATGCCTCAAATCTGCAACCACCAGGAGAACCCACCCTCCCCATCTTCACAAAATATAGAAATTCTAGCTAAACGTTAAATATACGTGAACATCTAGACAATTAAGAAACCCTGAACAGTCTAAAGAAATTCGGGGGTTTTTTGTTTTAAAAAAAAATGCATGCACACATGAAAAGATAGACAGTATTTCACGTTAAGAGTGGTTATCTTTACGTATCAAACATACAGGTGATTTCTATCCCACTCCCATCCTCCGTTGCGCTTCTTTGTGTTTTCCAGTTTTCTTACAAGGAGCAAAGGAGCCGGTTAATCCAGGAGGCGGGGGCCGGGGGTGGGGCTGGTGGTGGTAAAGTCAATTAGATGTCGAGCTTAAAGCAACAGTTAATTTGGTTCAAAGACTCAGCGAAACCTATCTTGAAGCCTCCTCGGAGTCTGTAAGACGGCAGCAAGCTCCCCAGAGCGCTGCGATAACCTCTATTATCAGGGTCTTAGCAGACTGAGGGGACAGAGTTGTTCATAGAAACTCGGGCAAGTGCTCCAACAGCAGCAGCAAAACTCACTCCTAGCTCTCCCGTGACCCCGCCCCCCATGGCACACCCAGGTCCCGAGGACCCTGCGGGACCCTTCGCCCGTCTCAACGTGCTCCCAAAGCCTTGGTTTCCGCACCCTCCCAACCCAAACTGTGCTCCGCAGCCCACCGCCACTCTCCATCTACTCCCCCAAACCCTTCCCGCGACACACGATCCTGGAACCGGCCGGACTTAAGAGACAGCGCTCCGGGTTCCCGTGACCTTGGAGAAGCCTCTTCGCCTCTCCGAGCCTCAGTTTCTTAACGTGCCTCCCTCTCAGGGCGACAGCGGGCTCAGAAACCCGGGGGCTCTGCAAAAGCCATGGACGGTGCTCCTAACTCTACACGACCCCTCCTCCCCCGGGCCGCTCGCAGACTCCGGGCACCAGCTTGGACACCTAAGGGGCAGCTCTGCTCTGCAGCTGCTGCGCCGGAGCCCCAGGGACGCGTCGCCTCGAAGCCCGTCCCCGTACCTGGCAGCTGCTGTCCTGGGGCAGGTTCTTCACCAAGATTTTTCTGCGGTTGCTAAGCTCTCGGCGCATCCGCTGCAGCCGCGAGGCGACCTCCTCCGGGTGCAGCGCCGCGGATACCGGGTCCCGGGCGTCGTCGCGCGCCTCGGAGAAGGGGATCGAACCGCGCGGCCCCGACCCCGGCGGCACCGCGCCCCCTTTGCCGCCGCCGTCTCCCGCCGCCGCCATCTTCCCGGGCGCCCCGCGGCTACGGGCTCCTCGGAGGCTCGAGGGGAAGGGAAAGAGCGAGCGGGAGGAGGCCCGGGCGGGGGCGAGGCGAGCCGAGGCCGCAGAGCGGGCCCAGCCGCGGGGAGGGAGGGAGAAGGGGGACGGAGGCGGCGCCGCAGCCAGCAGCCGGCGGGCGGGAAGAGGAAACCTGAGCGCCGAGGAGGAGCCCAGAGCCACCTCGCGGGAACCTCCCCTCGGGCCGCGGGCCCGGGAGCATTGGAGCGC
>SJYC01057953.1:0-32289 GCA_006408675.1 Madoqua kirkii
CTGGAGCGCCCGCCCCTCCCGCCCGCCCGCGAGGGCCTCGGCGCCGCCCCGCGGACACCTGTGCTGGCGCGGGCGGGAGCTCCCCTCCCCTCAAAGCCCGAGGGAACTCCCAGGTTTGGACACTAGGTATGGGGCCCTTTGGCACCGGCTTCTCCGGGGACACTCGAGCCCCAAACGCCTGTCCCCGCTCGGCCTTCCCACGTGACACCGTAACTGTCCCCGAGCTCCCCTCCAAACTCCCGCGCTGGGATAGCTCCGGGGCTCACGACGCGCCTTCAGCCCCTGCAAACCGGGGCGGCCCCGCCCCACCCCGGACGGTGGCCCTTCCGCCGGGCTCAGCGTGTACCCATTTGGCAAAGAAATCAAGAGTTCGCAGTGAAAAATAAAATGTGAGGTTTTCTAGGGAGTACAAAGAAAGATGTTCCGGAGGCAGTTTTGTATATTTGGAAAAACCTGATCTATGAGAAATCCTGTGCCCTTGACCCGTCCCTCCGTTTCTTTTGTACATTTCCTAAAATGTAAAACCTGGATGGTTGCATATGCAGTGCATAAAGGGGTGCCGAAACAAAGACAAATGGAGACGATCTAGGGCAGAGGGCTGGAGAAAACGTTACTTGGAACATTATTTTAATTGAAACTTGGAGGGAGAGTAACATTTTAGAACTAAGTCAAAGTGATGTTTCACATCAAACAATTGGGGAGCATTTGACTGGCACCGGCCCAAACAACTGTGAGCAAAGAGAAACATGCATCTTAAGTTCATGGCATACAAATAGACTCTCAAACAACACCAAAGCCTATTTAGTAACATTAATGTTGTTGCGTTGGGGTGAAACATTTTCAGTAAATGTCACCAAAAAGTGAAAACAAAAAAGATTTTTAAAAAACATTGTATGTGTTCAGTATTTGTGTCTCCACAAACGTCTAAGTACAAATGTTTTGTTTCCTCTTCACAAGAATTCAATTATTTTCCTCACTTTACACGTGAAGAAACAGCCAGGTTGCTTAATTCTAAAGCCCAACTCTTAATAACATAAAAAGACTCACCTGTCATATCCATCACAAAATAATGATTGCTAACATTCCTGCATTTATTCTCTGCCAACAAATACTTGTATCATTAAAATGATTCTGCCCTACACCCGTGTTCTTAGTACCACTATTGTCAATAGCCAAAGGGTAGAAACCACCTAAAAGGTCTTCTAATGAATAAACTATAGCATATGTGCACTGCTGCTGCTGCTGCGGATTCACTTCGGTCGTGTCCGACTCTGTGCGACCCCATAGACGGCAGCCCACCAGGCTCCTCTGTCTCTGGGATTCTCCAGGCAAGAACACTGGAGCGTGTTGTCATTTCCTTCTCCAGCATATGTGCACAATGGAATATTACTCAGCTGTATTAAAAAAATCAAGTACTGCTACAAGGTGGGTAAACATCCAGAACATTATGTTTAATGAAAGAAACCAGACAAGAAAGGTCACGTTACACAATTACATTTACATGAAATATACCAATAAGTAAATCCATAGAGACAGAACTGAAGCTGGTAGTTACCAGGGGTTGCAGGAACAGGGAATAGGAAGCAATTGCTTAATGGATACAGGTTTCCTTTGGGGGCGATGAAAATGTTTTGGATTTGGGCAGAGGCAGCAGTTGTCCAATATTGTGAAAGCACTAAGTAAACACTGAATAGTTCACTGTAAAATGACTGACGAGTTTCATCTGATAAAAAATGTAAATGCTATTCTAGAGTTACAGCTCTGTTATCTGCTTTTTATAGTATATTTTCAGAGCATCTTTCTATGCCAGTATAATTGAATATCATTATTTTTCATGGCTGCATATTATTTTATTGTGATAATTACCATAGTTACATCGTTAATTGCTTAGTATTAGACATCTTTGTCTACTGTTATACCACACTGAGATTAATATCCTGTGTCCGTGTTTGCAGATTTGTGATTTTTCCATAAAGAACTAGAATCAAAATATCTTCATTAATAAAATTAGGATATATGAAGATTTTTGATATGTATTTCCTAACTACCTTTCTCAGTTTTCCCCACATCACAAACACTGTATGAGAGTGCTCATTTTCCTGTTTGCATCGTTGATAATTTGATATCAAAATAATGTCTCATTTGGTTTTAAATTTTATTGTTTGTGGGATCTTAGTTCCCCAAACAGTGATTGTTGAACCCAGGCCCTTGGCAGTGAGAGCGAGAAGTCCTAACCACTGGACTCCAGGGAATTTCTAAATTTTATTTATTTGATTAAAAGTTATGAGTTGTAAGCTCCAGTTAAGTGCTGTTCCAAAGAGCTGAGAGACTTTAAGATGTATATTGTTTAAAGTGAGCAAGAAACATGAATAGGCTTAGCATTCACTTGGACCTTGAGTCAGTCATTAAATCTGAGAACATATATTTATCTAAATGAGTACCATTTTCTTGACAAACATTTTAAAATGTCTCTTCTGTACTAGACAGTATATATAAAGGCATTAAGAATACAGAAATAATAAAAACTTCTATATGATAAGGACTCACTGTTGAGAAAAAAATTATATAAGAATTAAATATGATAAATATGCAGGCAAAAACATCAGGAGCTGCCCTGGAAAATGGTGATCTGGGTCTAATTTTAGAGTTTTTTGCCTTGGCTGAAAATATTTTTCTAATTGCTTTTTTGGTATTGGCTTCAGAATTTATGACAAATTTTTGTGCACAATTTCTGTAGTAGTGAATGTTTATCCCTTTGAGATGGGTTTGATTTTTTGAACTAATAAAATGTTTTCTGAAGCCAAGTTTGGTGAGTGAATCGGGTGTTGATTATGCTCTTGGGATTTTGATTATGTAATTGGGGATTTTTGTCCCAAGTGGTACATAATTAAATGTTATCAAGTTATTAAACCAATTTTATTAAGTGGCTACATGGAATTGATCCCACTCCTTAAACAATATTACTGTGTCCTATGGAGTGGTGACTTTAAAACCTTTTTAATTCAAACCAGTGGGAAATATGTATACCACAGAGGGAAATATATTCCATACTGGGAAATATAGGGCTTCTCCATAACTCAGTAAAGAATCCGCCTGCAACGTAAGAGACCTCGGTTTGATTCCTGGATCGGGAAGATCCTCTGGAGAAGGGATAGGCTTGCCTCCCAGTATCCTTGGGCATCCTTTGTGGCTTAGCTGGTAAGGAATCTGCCTGCAAAGCGGGAGACCTGGGTTCATATCCCTGGATCCCTGGGTTGGGAAGAGCCTCCTGGAGAAGGAATACCCACTCTAGTATTTGGCCTGTAGAATTCCACGGACTGTAAAGTCCATGGGGTTGCAAAGAGTTGGACACGACTGAATGACTTTCACTTTCATTGGGAAACGTATTTTACTTTACAAACCAGTAAACATACATACAAACAGATTTCACAGAACAATACATGCTTCCATGGAGCAGCATACTCTAGTATTTTTTTATTGTATTCTATTCCATTTTTAAAAATTGCTGGGGAGGAGGGTGACATGCTAAGCTGATTTCATGTGCCACTAATGAGTCCTAACTCGTTGTTAAACAGTGATCCAGGTTTCAAATCAACTATCTTCCTTCATTACTTTGGCTCAACTGTTTTCCAGGAATTCAGGGAAGAAATATAATCTGTTGATTTTAAAATATTTAACTGAATTGATTGTTACTGCCACATAAAACAAATGGATGGAAATTGCAAAGACTTGGAAATGCTGCTAGATGTCCCAAGAGTTCCTCTCATTCCAGGTTTTAGCCTGACTCTTTAAATAGCAGCTTCTGTGATAAACTTAGGGAGCACTCTAATCTGAACTTGCAGTGAAGTACAAGTATCAAGCTCCAACATATTTACCAATGCCCACAGGTATTTACCAATGCCCACAGGTAATTATCATGAGCTATATAACTACCTGGTTCTTAACACAGGAGCCATGTACTCACTTTTGCCTTTATTTTTAAAATTATTGGTGGCTATTTTTAAAGCACTGCAATTGAGCAAAATGTTGGAAAGGTTTAATAAGTTTCCCTTAATAATGGTAACAATACAGCCCAGGTATCCAAACAAAATCTTAAGCTTATATGACAATTTGATGAAAACAAATATGTGAAAACTGTAAGAATGATACACTTTTAGTGACCATTTATTTATTCAGTGATATATATGAGGGCCTACAATGTACCAGCACAGTAGATTTGATTGTCTTTTATTCAAAAAAGGCCTTTTCCCTGGGGAAGTCATTGAAATTCAGAATTTTTAAATTCAGCATAAAAAATACTATGAATATGATACTCTTAACAACATAGACAGATGACTGATGTAGGGGAAAGTATCTTGAGGGGCTGTGAAGAACAGGTAACAGTCTTCTAGATGATAAGGGGCAAGTACTGAAACAGGGAACAGAGGGAGACCATAAAGCATCAAAGGGACTGGCAGCCCATGGAACAGTACGTCTGGTGCCAATAAAAGATGTGCTACTTTGGGGAGAGTAGCAGGAAATAGATGAGAAAGGTAACAGATGTCATTCCATTTTAAGAAGTTGATTTCATTTTAAGTCACCGCTTAAGTATGGCATGAAAGACAATCCCATAGAGAAAAGGAATATCAGAGGCTCCTAGGCAGAGAAATTACATGATCAGATCAGACTTAGCTTTTGCAAAAACAATTCTTACAACAATGGAGAGGCATGATGTCAGGGAGATCAACTGGAAACGTTCTGAGACAGTGAAAGCATTTGAAGGACTTATATGGAGAAGAAGAATAAAAATAACAAGTGGATTAAGCTTTCACGTAGGTCTTAAGTGTATAGAGCTTTACATGGGTTACCTAAGCTTTCTTTTTTTTTTTCTTTGTAAACTCTATAATCAACTCATGACATAGTTAGCACACACTTATTAGCCAATGAGGAATGGAAGGCAAAGAGGGTAATCTGTCCAAAGTCACACAGTAGGCAGGGGCCCCAGGATTCCGATGCAGAACCACCTACCTGGAGCCCAGGTATGTATACTCATGTAACTGTAGCTGGAAGAGGGCCGCACTCATAAGACTTTTCTGAGAGAAACACAGTGGAATAAAGTAGAAGCAGAATCCAGCAGTGGACAGAGTAGGATCTGGAGTTAAAATATCTGAATTCAATCCTGTGTAACTGGAGTGAGTTATTTAAAGCACAAGAAAGTGAAAAAAATAAATAAAAAGTGAAAATGTTAGTCATGCAGTTGTGTCTGACTCTTTGCTACCTCAGGTACTGTCGTCTGCCAGGCTCCTCTGTCCGTGGGATTTTTCACACAAGAATACTGGAGTGGGTTGCATTCCCTTCTCCAGGGGATCTTCCTGACCCATGGATTGAACCCAGGTCTCCTGCACTGCAGGATAATTCTTTATGATCTGAGCCACCAGGGAGGCCCCCATAGAGCATGAGTAAATACTTCAAATATGTCAAACCTCAGATTCTTCATCTCTGAAAAAGATAATAAGAGCCCCCACAAGGCTATTATTAAGGGCCATTATGAGGATTAGATGAGGTAATATATATAAAGGGCTTAATAGGGTGCTTAGCTCAAGGTCTGTATAAAAAGGCATTCATAATAATAAAAATAATTATTAATTATTTTTTAAAATCTTGGTGTCTCATTAAAGAGAAAGAAGTTAAGAATGGCAGAAGTTAAGAGATTAGATGGGGGCAGGGGGTGATGCAGCTGAAAGAGGGAACAGTTTAGGAAGTAAAGATAAACTCAATTTAGATATCTGAGCTTCAAATACTGCAGGACATATAGATAAAAATACCCAGTTGACTGACTATAACTTGTAACAGACCTAGGTAGTTTAAAAATAAGGTTGGATGAGATCACTGAGGCTGAGTGTGTAGTTGAAAGGGAAGTCCAAGAAATAGTCCAGGAAAAAAGATAATATTTAAAGGCCACAAGGAAAATAAGTGGAAGGTATTGTACTTGGTAGTCCTGTTAGTCTCTGCTTACACTATGTATGTGTCCAGTCCAAGAAAAGAAAGCCAGGTGAAAGTGCAAAAGGTATCAGGCAAAAATAGCTGGATTGCATTGGTAGAGCTCCCTGTATTCCCATCTCTAGTTACTTTAGGCCACTCTCTAGCTCCTGATCCATTCTCTAGCACCAGTTCTCCTTTACAGCTTCTGCACATCCTCTTCTTGGCTCCTGTGTCTTCACAGGATTAATCCTTTTTTTTTTTTTTTTTTTACTTCTTTCTTGGCTTACAAGCTGAACCCACTCACCACTCACTGTCTTCTGCTATTGACCTTACATCCCATGACACACCAGCCATAAAAAGAAACCCCATATAAGAAAGAAAAAAAATATTGAAAATGAACTAGAAAGAAAGGCTTCAGAGAAGCCAAGAAATCAAAACGTTTCAATGGTCAACATGTCAATACAGCAGAGGACAGAGAATTAGGACTGAAAAGGAAGTAACTGGATTTGGCATTTGGGAAGCTCCTGGTGTCTCTAAATGAGAGCAACTTCAAGAAGCTGGTAGAGACAAGAGACAAATGTATGAAAAAGAATTGGTGAGATAAACTTTATGCCCTCTACTCTTCCCCATGAAGCAGAAAGGAGATCACCTTCTGACAGTGAGGAGATTTTAGTGGAAAGTTAAATTTGTGGTCTACATAGGTGATTTATATATATTTAATCCTTACAACCACCATTTAGAGTGGGTATTGTTATCCCTGTGTCATACATTAGGCAACTGACATAGTGAATTTAAGTCATATAGCTGATGTGAGACAAATTTAGAACTCAACCCAGGTATGTATCCTAATTCTACAGCTTTTCTTACTGCATTTAGATTTACAGTAGCCTCTGAATGGAATGTGAAAGTATTGTGATAGTAATAACAGTGGTAGTATTATAAATACTATTACTCATACATAAGTACATAATACTGTTACTCATATATAAGTACATGGTAGTGGTAATAGTGAGTAAAATGAATCAGATGACGGTAGTGCAAATGATACCACAGAAATTAATGTTTTTACACCAAATTTAACTGCAAGTAATAGCCTCATGTCTAACTTTATGACATAAAACACAGTGCCTTAGTTTAGTTGCTAAGTCGTGTTCAGCTCTGCGACTCCATGGACTGTAGCCTGCCAGGCTCCTCTGTCCATGGGATTTCCCAGACTACTGGAGTATGTTGCCATTTCCTTCTCTAGGGGAATTTTTCTGACCCAGGGATCAATCCACATTCCGGCTTGGCAGGTGGATTCTTTTACCATTGAGCCACCCTAAATGTTAAACACAATTTAACACCAGTTAAATAATGTTAGTTAGTACAAGTTACTTTTCTTATTTTTAATATAGCCACAACATAGCATTTATGAACTTTATTTCTGTTTTGTCTAAACATATCTTTTAAATATTTACAAACTTGCTTATAGTTTAGGTTTATTTTTATTTCTAAAGTTACAAAAGATATTTTGAAAATTTTTAGTATGTAAACTACAAACATTTCCTTTGAACCTTGCATTGTATTGAATAATACAAAAAGATCTGTACTCTTTGCCACTGAAGTTGACTCTCTTTTCACTCTGCTTGCTGAATTATGGAAGCCTAATTTTTTTTTTTTTTTTTACTTCTTTCTTGGCTTACAAGCTGAACCCACTCACCACTCACTGTCTTCTGCTATTGACCTTACATCCCATGACACACCAGCCATAAAAAGAAACCCCATATAAGAAAGAAAAAAAATATTGAAAATGAACTAGAAAGAAAGGCTTCAGAGAAGCCAAGAAATCAAAACGTTTCAATGGTCAACATGTCAATACAGCAGAGGACAGAGAATTAGGACTGAAAAGGAAGTAACTGGATTTGGCATTTGGGAAGCTCCTGGTGTCTCTAAATGAGAGCAACTTCAAGAAGCTGGTAGAGACAAGAGACAAATGTATGAAAAAGAATTGGTGAGATAAACTTTATGCCCTCTACTCTTCCCCATGAAGCAGAAAGGAGATCACCTTCTGACAGTGAGGAGATTTTAGTGGAAAGTTAAAATTTGTGGTCTACATAGGTGATTTATATATATTTAATCCTTACAACCACCATTTAGAGTGGGTATTGTTATCCCTGTGTCATACATTAGGCAACTGACATAGTGAATTTAAGTCATATAGCTGATGTGAGACAAATTTAGAACTCAACCCAGGTATGTATCCTAATTCTACAGCTTTTCTTACTGCATTTAGATTTACAGTAGCCTCTGAATGGAATGTGAAAGTATTGTGATAGTAATAACAGTGGTAGTATTATAAATACTATTACTCATACATAAGTACATAATACTGTTACTCATATATAAGTACATGGTAGTGGTAATAGTGAGTAAAATGAATCAGATGACGGTAGTGCAAATGATACCACAGAAATTAATGTTTTTACACCAAATTTAACTGCAAGTAATAGCCTCATGTCTAACTTTATGACATAAAACACAGTGCCTTAGTTTAGTTGCTAAGTCGTGTTCAGCTCTGCGACTCCATGGACTGTAGCCTGCCAGGCTCCTCTGTCCATGGGATTTCCCAGACTACTGGAGTATGTTGCCATTTCCTTCTCTAGGGGAATTTTTCTGACCCAGGGATCAATCCACATTCCGGCTTGGCAGGTGGATTCTTTTACCATTGAGCCACCCTAAATGTTAAACACAATTTAACACCAGTTAAATAATGTTAGTTAGTACAAGTTACTTTTCTTATTTTTAATATAGCCACAACATAGCATTTATGAACTTTATTTCTGTTTTGTCTAAACATATCTTTTAAATATTTACAAACTTGCTTATAGTTTAGGTTTATTTTTATTTCTAAAGTTACAAAAGATATTTTGAAAATTTTTAGTATGTAAACTACAAACATTTCCTTTGAACCTTGCATTGTATTGAATAATACAAAAAGATCTGTACTCTTTGCCACTGAAGTTGACTCTCTTTTCACTCTGCTTGCTGAATTATGGAAGCCTAAAGAGTCGGACACGACTGAGGGACTGAACTGAACTGAACTGAACTGAACCGAAGGAAGTAGTATGCTGCTGCTGCTAAGTCGCTTCAGTCGTGTCCGACTCTGTGCGACCCCATAGACGGCAGCCCACCAGGCTCCCTCGTCCCTGGGATTCTCCAGGCAAGAACACTGGAGTGGGATGCCATTTCCTTCTCCAGTGCATGAAAGTGAAAAGTGGAAGTAGTATACTTTTAATCAAATATGTAATTTAAAAAAATGGTTGCTATAAAATTATAGAAAAAGCCATGGCACAGGGAGCATGATATTTGATAGATCATAAAGTATAACCCAACTATCTGGCATGGAAATAAATCTTAAAATTATTATTAGGTTTTTGTGTAGAATGGAGGAACTTACCATTTATGTGACATTTTGAAAATCATTTTGTTGAAAATCTTATTAAAGTGCACATCTTAAGGAGTATATATTTACTTCATAAAACAGATGATACTCAACATGAATTATCCTTTTTGTGATGCTTTTGATAATAGCATGATTGCCCTCTAGGCATATTGAGGCTTATAGGATGATTTCCTCCTAAATTAAATGGTTCCATAAAGCTAGCCTTTTTAGTTTTCATGTCTGCTTTTCATAGATTTTTTTTTTTTGTCTCCTTCCTTGTCAACGCACATTTCTCCTGGCGGCCTGTACACTTATGTGGACTCATTCATGCCTACCAGCTCACCAAAGCCACATACAGGTAAACAATGATAAATTTGCACAGGCCCAACCTTATTGTCCACAAAGTTCTTTTGTAGGCTCTCATTCTATTTCCCATGTGGCCTCCTGGCCTTGGCATCTTTTCTTCCTGCTCCTGCCAGTTAGACGTGAGTGTAGAGGTGTGCCACTCAGATCTCCCTTCAATTAGTGTGAGACCTGTAGCTGGCTGACCACCTCCAGCTAGCCACTGTACCTCCAGCTCTGCAGCAATCACACTGAGGCCACTCTCCTCCCCAGGAAGCTCCCTGCCAATGACTAACAGTGAGGGTACTGTAGCCAGGTACTTTCTGCTCTTTCTGGGCAACCTTTTTCCCAGGTCCCTCAGTCACCTGGCCAAGACTTTCTCAGGGCTATACAGTGGCAACCTGGGGCTCTTCCTACCCAATCTTCTTTCCTTTTCTCTCTCCTTACATGTGTATCTGACCTGCTTTGTGATTTAAAGTGTCCAGACTTTACTCTGAACACTTACCAGTCCTACCTTCTCTTGTTTCCCTTCCCCTTATACTTTGCAGATGTTTCCCCTATATATCTTTTGCATGTCTAATTTTGGCTTTGTGTCTGCTATGTAGGAAGCCTAATTAATACAGTCAATAAAAAGTGGCCCAAGAAAGCAGGCAGTTAAATTAGGTTTGAGGACTGTTTACTCGTACTTGGCCAACAAGTAGGACAACATCCTGAGTGCAATGTGGGGAACGGATAGTCCTTGGCAAAAGGCGGACGCCCCAATTGCTAAAGATTTCACTGGTGATGACCTGGGAATGTGTCCTGGGAGAGGGGAAGAGGCTTCTAGTTTGAAGATGTAGGCATTTCAAGATATGAGGCAAACAATGCCTACAAGCGTGGTGGTGGTGACTGCTTATTTCAGATTTCTTCTGATGCCCTATGGAGTAATGGTGAGAAAGTGAGAAGCAATGATGCAGGAACAGGCACAGTGTGAGAGACAGAGAGCCTGCTTGACTTGGAACATTGTCTTGGAAAATGGGGTTTAACACCGTTACAAGGACTCTCCCCCACCCAGGGGATGGAGTACACTCACTTTAGGAAAGTCTGGCTCTTGGAAGTTCAGAAAAAGTGATGGCCATTCTGATGTTGAAATGCCTGCATCACCATGGCAGATGATAAAGGAAGGAATAAAGAGGCTGTGGGAAGGGGTGAGCTGTAATGGACTTATAGCATGGGACCAGAGGTCAGATCAGAAAATTGTGTTTCCACAGCAGGGCCCAGAGAACACATCATTCTCCAAGGCCATCAGGAATGCACCAGCATCATTAAAAGTCTGGTGGTGGCTTTCTTTGCAGGTCAGGGACGAGGCTTCATGAACATCAGCTTGTTAATAGCAATGAGGATGATGGTACTCCAAAGTAAGCCACATGAGCTAGCAAATAGAAACCAGGAACAACCGTTACTATAACTACCAGCAATTGGAATAACTGGTGGGCTTCCCTGGTGGTTCAGGGGTAAAGAATTTGCCTGCCAATGCAGGAGACACAGGTTTGGTCCCCAGGTCAGGATGATCTCCTGGAGGAGGAAATGGCAACCCAACTCCAATATTCTTGGCTGGGAAATCGCATGGACAGAGGAGCCTGGTAGGCTGCAAACCATGTGATTGAAAAGAGTCAGACATGGCTGAGTGACTAAACAAGACAGCCTGACTCATAGGAAGTTTGGAAATGGCTAATAGTTTGGTGCCCCTAGAGGTAAAATAGAAGGGTAACCAATGAGAACACCATTTAACATCTATAATCAGAAATAGGCAAGAACAGAGAAATGGGTGGATATGGGTAGTTGCCCCAGTTAAAATTCATGATTCATTTCTCAGTTCTTGGACCTGAGAAAATTCTGAGATCCAGTATGCCGTGACTGAGAGATGATTGTCTTAAGGAGGAAGAAGCATGCAAGACCATGGCAAGGGTTAACTAAAGTGATCTCCCCAGTCCTGCTCTAAAGGAACCTATACCCATATACTTAGATGATTACACACTTGGAAAAGGAAAAGCACACACACTGAGGACTTTGGACATATTTTTAAAGCTGGTCTTAATATTTAAAAACCTGAAGTGTCCTCAGGATCCCCTGTTGGAGCTGGGACCCAGGTACATAAGCAGGCTGGCTGAAGTCCAGTTTATGGTGGGTCTGCTGGGTCCATAAAGTCAGTTGATAATTTCACCCACCCTAGGGAAAATTATGGAGAAGGCGATGGCGCCCTACTCCAGTACTCTTGCCTGGAAAATCCCATGGATGGAGAAGGCTGATGGGATACAGTCCGTGGGGTCGCTGAGTCGGACACGACTGAGCGACTTCACTTTCACATTTCACTTTCATGCATTGGAGAAGGAAATGGCAACCCACTCCAGGGTTCTTGCCTGGAGAATCCCAGGGATGGGGGAGCCTGGTGGGCTGCCGTCTATGGGGTCGCACAGAGTCGTACCCAACTGACGTGACTTAGCAGCAGCAGCAGGGAAAATTAGGATTACCATCCTGGCAATCTGACTCACTCAAATCATTGACAAGCAGAGTGAGAACCATCATATTAGGGAAGACCAAAAGGAGGCCTCTGAAATGACTACTTTCCAGACTCAAGATACTGAATCAAAAGTAATATCGCATCCCAGAAATGAAGGCAGAGATTAGTACCACTGTGATGGTGTGCTTTATGTATCAGCTTGGCTGGGCTGTAGTGCTTGGATACTTCATCAAATATTATTCTGGATATTTCTTGAGGATATTTTTGGATGAGACTTTGACTTAAATCAATAAGCTTAAGTAAAATAGGTCACCCTCCATAACACGGATGGGCTTCGTCCAATCAGTTGAAAAGTGATAGAACCAAAAGCTGATCTCTCCTGAGCAAGAGGGAATTATGCCGGTAGACTGACTTTGGACTTCATCTGCAACAGCCACTCTTCCTGGTAGTCAGCAGAATGTGTTTGGACTAGAGATGCAACTCAGTCCTGAGCCTTCAGGCTGTTGGTCTCCTCCATCCGAGTTTGGATTTCCAAGCCTCCACAATCACAAGAGGCAAAGAAATCTCTTTAAATGTTTTTTAAAAATTAATTTAAACCTGCATTTATGAAATATGTTTATTAAGAATAATTCTGTGTTTGTATGTATATCTTCATCTGTGGCTATTCTTTTGGTTTTGGTATTAGTTCTAGAAGGTGTTGTAGGTCTTCACAGAACCAGTCAACTTCAGCTTCTTTGGCATCAGTGGTTGGGGCATAAACTTGGATTATTATCCTGTTGAATGATTTGCCTTGGAAACAAACCAAGATCATTCTGTTGTTTTTGAGGCTGTACCCAGAAACTACATTTTGAACTCTTTTGTTGACTGTGGGAACTACTCCATTTCTTCTAAGGGATTCTTGGCACAGCAGTATATATAATGTGCTGGGCTTAGTTGCACAGTCGTGTCCAACTCTTTGCGACCCTATGGTCTGTAGCCCACCAGGCTCCTCTGTCCATGGGGATTCTCTAGGCAAGAATACTGGAGTGGGTTGCCATGCCCTCCTCCAGGGAATCTTCCCAATCCAGGAATTGAACGCAGGTCTCTCACATTGCAGGTGGATTCTTTATCATCATCTGAATTAAATTCACTCATGCCTGTCCATTTTGGGCTTCCCTGGTGGCTCAGAGGATAAAGTATCTGCCTGCAATGCAGGAGACCCAGAGTTGATCCCTGGGTTAGGAAGATCCCCTGGAGAAGGAAATGGCAACCCACTCCAGTATTCTTGCCTAGAGAATCCCATGGACAGAGGAGCCTGAGTGGGCTACAGTCCACGGGGTTGCAAAGAGTCAGACACGACTGAGTGACTTCATTTCACTTCAGTGTCCATTTTAGTTCACTGATTCCTAAGATGTTGGTGTTCAATCTTGTCATCTCCCACTTGACCACATGCAGTTTACTGTGATTCATGAACCTAACATTCATGAACCTAACCTGGAATGAAATATTGTTCTCTATAGCATCAGGTTTTACTTTCACCACCAGACACATCCACAACTTAGCAGCATTTCCACTTTGGCCCAGCCACTTCATTTTTTCTGAAGCTATTAGTAACTGCCCTCTGCTCTTTCCCAGTAGCAAACTGGACACCTTTCAACCTGGGGGCTTATCTTCCAGTGTTATATCTTTTTGCCTTTCAATACTGTTCATAGGGTTCTCCTGGCAGGAATACTGGAGCAGGTTGCCATTTCCTCTTCTAGTGGACCATGTTTTATCAGAACTCTTCTCTATGACCTGTCCACCCTAGGTAGTTCTTCAAGGCTTAGCTCATAGCTTCATTGAGTTATACAAGCCCTTTCACTACGACATCATAGGAGACTGGAATGCAAAAGTAGGAATTCAAGAGATACCTGGAATAAGAGGCAAGTTTGGACTTGGAGTACAAAATGAAGCAGAGCAAAGGCTAACAGAGTTTTGTCAAAAGAACATGCTAGTCACAGCAAACACCTTTTCCAGCAACACAAGAGACAACTCCACACATGGATATCACCAGATGGTCAATACTGAAATTAGATTGACTATATTCTTTGCAGCTGAAGATGGAAAAACTATACAGTCAGCAAAACAAGACCTGGAACTGACCATGCTCAGATCAAGAGTTCCTTATGGCCAAATTAAGGCTCAAATTGAAGAAAGTAGGAAAAACCACTAGACCCTTTAGGTATGACCTAAATCCAATGCCTTATGATTATACAGTGGAGGTTATGAAGAGATTCAGAGGATAGATCTGGTCGACAGAGTGTCTGAGGAAGTATGGACAGATGTTGGTAACATCTATTGTACAGGAGGTAATGACTGAAACCATGCCAAAGAAAAAGAAATGCAAGAAGGCAAAGCAGTTGTCTGATGAGGCTTTACAATAGCTGACGAAAGGAGAGAAGTGAAAGGCAAGGAAGAAAGGGAAAGATATACCCATCTGAATGCAGAGTTCCAGAGAATAGCAAGGAGAGATTAGAAGGCCTTCTTAAATGAACAATGCAAAGAAATAGAGGAAAACAACAGAATGTGAAAGATTAGAGATCTCAAATTTGAGATATCTAAGGAAGATTTCGTGCTTTAGGAAGCATTACTACAAACAAAGCTAGTGGAAGTATGGAATTCCAGCTAAGCTATTTAAAATCCTAAAAGATAGTGCTCATAAAGTACTTTACTCAATATGTCAGCAAATTTGGAATACTCAGCAGTGGCCACAGGACTGGAAAAAGTCAGTTTTCATTCCAATCCCAAAGAAGGGCAATGCCTAAGAATGTTCAAACTACCATACAATTGTGCTTGTTTCACATGCTATCAAAGTAATACTCAAAATCCTTCAAGCTAGGTTTCACCACTACATGAACTGAGAACTTTGAGATGTACAAGCTGGATTTAGAAGAGGTTTAGGAACCAGAGATCAAATTGTCAACATTCGCTGAATCATGGAGAAAGCAAGAGAGTTTCAGAAAAACGTCTACTTCTACTTCATTGACTGTGCTAAAGCCTTTGACTATGTGGATCACAACAAACTGCGGAAAATTATTTAAGAGAAGAGAGTACCAGATGACCTTACCTGTCTCCTGAGGAACCTGTATGTGGGTTAAGAAGCAACAGTTAGAACCGGACATGGAACAACTGACTGGTTCCATATTAGAAAAGGGGTACATCAAGGCTGTATATTTCACCCTTCTTATTTATAATAATTTATATGTAGAGTACATCATGTGAAATGCAGGGCTGAAGGAATCACAGCTGGAATCCAGATTGTCAGGAGAAATACCAATAACCTCAGATATGCGGAAGATACCACTCTAGTGGCAGAAAGTAAAGAGGAATTAAAGAACCTCTTGATGAAGGTGAAAGAGAGAAGTGAATAAGGTGGCTTAAAACTCCGCATTAAAAAAACTAGTATCACGGCATCTGGTCCCATCGTTTCCTGGCAAATAGCAGGGGAAAAGTGGAAGCAGTGACTGATTTTTATTTTCTTGGGCTTCAGAATCACTGCAGACAGTGCCTGCAGTCATGAAATGAAAAGACGCTTGCTCCTTGGAAGAAAAGTTATGACAAACCTAGATAGCATATTAAAAAGCAGAGACATCACTTTGCCTACAAATATCTGTATAGTCAAAGCTGTGTTTTTTCCAGTAGTCATGTATGGATGTAAGAGTTTGACCATAAAGAAGGCTAAGTACAAAGAGTGAATGCTTTCAAGTTGTGCTGCTGGAAAAGACTCTGGAGAATCCCTTGGACAGCTAGGAGATCAAACCAGTCAATCAGAAAGGAAATCAACCATTAATATTCATTGGAACTGTTGCTAAAAGCCTGTTGCTAAAGCCGAAGCTCCAATACTTTGGCCACCTGATGCAAAGAGGCTACTTGTTGGAAAAGACCCTGATGCTGGGGAAGGTTGAGGGCAGGAGAAGCAGGTGACAGAGGATGAGATGGTTGGATGGCATCACCAATTCAATGGATATGAGTTTGAGCAAACTCCAGGAGATAGTGAAGGACAGGGAAGCCTGGCATGCTACAGTCCATGGAGTCACAAAGAGTGACTGAACAACAATAAGTCTCTTGGTTCTGTTACTCTGGAGAACGCTGACTAATACAGCCACCACTAAAGGTTTAAAGAAGGGGCATCAGATAAACATTAGAAGCTGGAAGAGGCAAGAAATGATTCTTCCCTGCAGAGTTCATACCTTGATTTTAGAGTTTTAACCTCCAAAATTGTGAGAGAATAAATTTTGTTGTTTTAAGCCATCCAGGTTTGTAGTAACTTGTTATGGTAGCCTTAGGAAAATAATATGAAATTGGTAGGGAATGTCATGTTTATTTTACTGTAGAAGAGAAAGTTAACTGATGGGAATAGTACTAAGGGACCTCCAAGAATAGTTTAAGAATTTACCATCTTATTACCCTTTCTCCTTCATTTTACCAAATTATTTTTAGCCATCCAAGGGGTGTTTTTCAGGACCTTCTCATTTGCTTGCCAATTTGGCTTCCTAGGTCTTCCCTGGTGGCTCAGATGGTAAAGAGTTAGCCTGCAATGCAGGAGACCTGGGTTCCATCTCTGGGTTGGGAAGATCCCCTGGAGGAGGGCATGGCAACCCACTCCAGTATTCTTGCCTGGAGAATCCCATGGACAGAGGAGCCTGGTCGGCTACAGTCCCTAGGGTTGCAAAGAGTCAGACTGGACTGAGCGACTTTCATTTTCACTTTGGCATGCTAGATACTCTTCTACTGCAACTCAAGAAAATAATTTATATGACTATCTCACAGATACTACATCTGGAAAAAGATCTGATTTTGACCTAATAAAAAACTTGACAGAAAAAAGAGAGAGAGGGGATAAGGATGCATAGTGTTTGTTCATATTCTATCTCCATTTCATTCACCAGTCTGACACATACAGAAACCGCATGGATTCTGGACAATGACTACAGATTTCCACAAGCTAAAAGACTCTGATGTTGGGAGGGATTGGGGGCAGGAGGAGAAGGGGACGACTGAGGATGAAATGGCTGGATGGTATCACTGACTCGATGGACGTGAATCTGAGTGAACTCCGGGAGTTGGTGATGGACAGGGAGGCCTGGCGTGCTGTGATTCATGGGGTCGCAGAGTTGGACACAACTGAGCGACTGAACTGAACTGAACTGAACCAAGTAGTAGCTCCATTGGAGTGGCATTGCTAGACTTGTTGATGGTAAAGCAGATTGTGAAGGCCTCAACTGTGTCATAAGCAGCCATTGATCTGATGATTGCATCCTTTTCTATACAAATCAGAAAAGAGGATCAGAAATAGTTCACATTATCATGAAATGGACAACAGGATTAACTTACAGTTTTGCTCCAGGGCTGTGTTAACTCTTCATACTTTGTCATAACATAGATCAAAGGATCTATATCATCACATTGATCCAAAGCATTATTGGTCTGATGCTGATCTGGTAGGAGGAGCAAAAGTTGGTTTGTATGCTGGAGGCCTTGGGAAGGTATGTGAGCGTCAGAAGGTGGGAGATAAAAACTCATGTAGCTTCAAGGGCCTGCCACTTCAGGGAAGTTTTTGAGTTCCTTGACTAGGGGCAAGTCATGACATCACCTCTAAAGTAAAGAGACAAATGCTCTGTCTTCTGTCTCCTGGAAGCACAAATCCAAAAAGATTTCTTTTGGGTTCTAGAGGCAATCTGATCTACACCTAATACTTGAACTATATGAACTATATTCTAGCTGGTAGGTGTTGTGACATAAAAGGCTGCCATTTTTGAGGAGAAACTGGGCATAAAAGAGCTTTGACAAGTGTAGTCTGTAGCTCAAACATTCCTACCCCAGGAATTTGAGAGATGAGAAAGTCTGCAGTGGAGACATGTGAACGAACATATGACAATGGACATGAAGTATAAAGATTTCGTATTACATGTTAATACTCATCAGAGAGTATCTACTTTGAAAAAGGCACTGAAGAACCAATTAGTTATAATTACTAGACTATTCAGAAAGAGAAAAATAAATATCATACAATTATTGTTTATATGTGGAATCTAGAAAAACTGTACATATGAACTTATTTGCAAAGCAGAAATAGAGAAACAGATGTAGAGAACAAACTTATGGATACCAAGGAGGGGAGAGAGGTGGCATGAGTTGGGAGATGGGGATTGACATATATATACTATAACATATAAAATAGATAACTAATGAGAACCTGCTTTATAGCACAGGGAACTCTACTTCATGCTCCCTAAGTGGGAGGGAGATGCGAAAAAGAGAAGCTATATGTATACATGTAACTGGTTCACTTTGCTGTACAGCAGAAACTAACATAACACTGCAAAGCAATGATTCTCCAATAAAATTTTTTTTAAGTACTTGACTAGTTAATGTTAGCCAGCTTTCATTATTGGCCATTCTGGAACTGACACAATGGACACATGAATGCAATCGCTATGGCATCAAAGCAATTGTGTCTGTGTAGGGGCAGCAGCAGCCGGGGCCCACACAGCATTAACGTCTACTTACTAAGGTTAATCTAACTCACTCACTGCTGCCTCAGAATATCCAATCTGCCATCAGCAGAGAACAATACTGTGGAGGCCACTCACTCCAACACTGAGACCTGCTATGGCACGAGTCCTCAAGGAAACCAAGAGCCACTTGGTACCCGTGAGATGAGCTCTTTTGTCCTGGAAGTGCCAGAATTCATCTTCACAGCAATAGATATGTATTCTAGATGCCTCAGTTAGCATCACCATCCAAGAGTGTATACGATGCTTGATTCAAGGGCATGAATTTCCACATTGCAAACATCTGACCAGGGAACCCATTTCACAGTGAAGGAGCTGTAAGAGTGAGCCTTTGACCATAGAATCCAGTGATTCCTCACCACCATTAAGTAGCCAGCTTGATAGAATGTCAGAACAGCTAATTAAAGCACACTGAAATTCCATCAGAGGCAATACTCTTCAAAAATAGGTGACACCATTCAGGATGCAGTATATAGAATAACCCAGAGGCCTCTATGTGTCACTGGGTCTCCACCCGAAAGAATATGCAGGCACCCAAGGGTCGAAGCAGTTGTGGTCCACTTACATTACTCTGTACGACACTGGAAGACGTTCTGCTTCCTATCCCTACAGTTCTGAGCTCAGAGGGGTGAGGTTCTCTTCCCTCAAGTAGCATTCTCTTGCCAGGGGACAGTGAAGGTTCCATCTAATTACAAGCTATGGCAGCTTCCCAAGCATTTGGACTCTGTGTATCCAGCAACCAGCAGGCAAGAAGAGAAGTCATCATCCTCACCAGGGTAGTAAACTCAGAACATATGAAGGAAGCAGGCTGCATTTCAACAAGGTAATCCATTTGGAAGCCTCTTGGTAAATCTCATGACCAATTAAAACCATGAATGGGCATGTGTAGCCATGTTGGCCTGAGAAAATATGATTCCCACAGAATCAGGTCCCTCAGGAATGAAGGTTTGGGTTATACCATCAGAAAAGTGAAAGTGAAAGTCGCTCAGTTGTGCCCAACTTTTTGCAATCCCATGGACTATAGAGTTCATGGAATTCTCCAGGCCAGAATACTGGAGTGAGTAGCCTTTTCCTTCTCCAAGGGATCTTCCCAACTCAGGGATCGAAACCAGGTCTCCCGCATTGCAGGTGGATTCTTTACCAGCTGAGCTATGAGGGAGGCACTACACCATCAGAAAAGCCACCAGCAACAACAGAGGGTGAGATGGATTCAGAGGACACAGTGGAGGAGGGAGACAGTGAATGCTGCTGCTGCTGCTGCATCACTTCAGTCGTGTCCGACTCTGTGCGACCCCAGAGATGGCAGCCCACCAGGCTCCCCCGTTCTTGGGATTCTCCAGACAAGAACACTGGAGGGGGTTGCCATTTCCTTCTCCAGTGCATGAAAGTGAAAAGTGAAAGTGAAGTCCCTCAGTCGTGTCCAACTCCTAGCGACCCCACGGACTTCAGCCTTCCAGGCTCCTCTGTCCATGGGATTTTCCAGGCAAGAGTGCTGGAGTGGGGTACCATTGCCTTCTCCAGACAGTGAATACTAGTTATAGCTAAAACCAGCTATAGCATCTTGGTATGTAGTTTATCCCCCTAACTTCCTTCTTGAAAGTTTCTTTGTTGAAAGAGAGAAGGGTAGCTGTGAGGCACAAGGAGTAGACTGGAACAGGCAGACATGTCTGCCATCAGATCTCCCTTGCAAACAACCTGCTGTGGAGGGTGGAGACTGGCTAGCCATCTCCAGCTGCTACATTCTGCAAATCAGCACAGCATTTATGCTGAAGCCAGGCGGCCCCCGAGGCTGCCCCCAGACAATGCTTGAGCACAGTGGCACTACTAGGGCCGGGCCATTTCTCCCTGGCACAGGATGTTCCAAAGGGGGCCTGCCTTGGCAAGGGCACTTGCCATCAGCCACGTTGCACTGCAGTCTGGGGCTCTTCTACAAGAGCTGCCTTCCTTTCCTCTCCCCTTTCACAGGGAGCCCACCCTGGCTACTGCTTCTCCCTGCCTCCTTCACAAGCATGTCTGTCTCTCTGTACATTTCCTTCCCATCTCGTCCTATTTTGGGGTCTTGCTTCTTGGAGGACCCAAACTGAGATAAATCGTTGTTTCAGTTTTGGTATATTTAGAGCTCCGTACAAAGTTTGATAAATGTTCATCCTTCTGTTTGATTCTTCTGCCATCTTGTTTAATCTCCCTCGGCTTTATTCCTTTAGTTTCCAGCCCTTGGCACATTTCCACGCTCTGTTTCTCAATCTATACTGGAATCTGGCATTCAAACACATTTAAGACCATACCTAATTAGCTCAGTCCTGACAACTGTCTTATCACTGATTAGTAATGGATTACAGTCCTTGGACAATTATTGCTTTTGAAGCCAAGCTAACAAGTGCTTCACATTGTCAGTGCATAAATTATCTGGTCTCATTTAACAGACAGCTCTAAAAAAACATATTAAACTTCCCTTCACAGATTCTGCATTTCCACCTTCCCTTGAGCCAACTAAGGTGGGGGCTTTCAAATTAATATGCCCCGTACCTTCCCAAACACATTGCTGGATCTAAATATCTAGTTTTCTAAGCCTGAATTTTTAACAGAATCATTAGCATTTGAGCTACCCACTCAAAGAAGTGTTTCTACAACTGTTTCTGTTTTCAGCTAATTTTATATCCCTCCATTTTGCTGTATTCCAGGTCTCTTGCCAGCTCTTCCATTTCTTTTTTGGTTGTAATATTCCATTACCCCTTCTGCTTTTGCATTCAACTGTCCATTTACGGGCAGCAGTTTGCTTTTCTTCATCCAGTAAGAGAAATTCAACCTTTGAAGTTGTATGATTCTAGAATAGTTTTCACATGAGCACAGATCTTTTTCCTAATATACTTTTCAGCTGGTGAACTCATTTCTTACACAGAAAAAGATTCCAAGATAAGGCATGACAAAGAAAACCCCAGTAAAGTAGGTTAGTGCTAATTCCATATATACGGTTGGTGAGTTTCCCAGGTGCTCAAAATTTTAGAAGCCTATATCTTTGATGCAAATACGTTCTTAATGCAACTGTAAATATTTGCACTTCCAGAATGTCCATTCACAAACCTCAGCTAAAGTTCCACTAAACTGAGTCTAACACAGCACAAGCATATCTATATCTGCTTATAGTGACCACTTTAGAGAACTATGTGCCTGAAGGAGTTTTAGGAAGTCAACTGTGCTGTGTTCCCCTGCCTTCAGGCAGAATTGTACATAAACACCCAGGCAGGAAAAATCTTCCCAAGAAAGAGTCAACAACCTTACCCTAGAATTTAACAATGATAACAGCCAGGAATTTCAATTCCTTCTTTGAATATACAAGTCCCTCTGTTATAGCTTGAAGTGAAGTGAAGTTGCTCAGCCACGTCCGACTCTTCGCAACCCCATGGACTGTAGCCTACCAGGCTCCTCCGTCCATGGTATTTTCCAGGTAAGAGAACTGAAGTGGGTTGCCATTTCCTTCTCCAGGGGATCTTCCCGACCCAGGGATTGAACCCGGGTCTCCCACATTGTAGGCAGATGCTTTACTGTCTGAGCCACCAGGGAAGTCCTGTTATAGCTTATCTCTGTTTTTTTTTAAATTGTAAGTCTGATACTGAGGTTAAAAATGCTTGAGTTTTTTAATACAGCAACTCATTGGAAAAGACTTTGATGCTGGGAAAGATTGAGGGCAGGAGGAGGCGGTGACAGAGGACGAGATGGTTGGATGGCATTGTGGACTCAGTGACATGAGTTTGAGCAAACTGGGGAAGGACAAGAAAATCTGGTGTGTTGCAAAGCCTGGGGTTGCAAAGAGTCTGACATGACTTAGTGACTGAACAACAATAATAAAAAATATATTCTCCAAATTGCACCTGGCTATTTTCATGTTAATTAAAATATGACTCATTCATTCATTCAATAAATTAATATTTTTAAAATCTCATACTGTCCTTTTAGCAGATATTTTAAATCACTTCTACTTTTAGAAAACTATCATGGACTCATGGCTCCTGTGACAGACTCAATACCTTCCAATTATTGTGATCATTTTTTATGTCAAACCTATCACCTTTTGCCAGGTGACTAATCTCTCCTGTCTGTACTATTGTTAACATTTATTTAGGCATTAACAACAACAAAAAAAACCCTTCAGTTTTTGTCAACAGTTCAGTTCAGTCGCTCAGTCGTGCCCGACTCTTTGCCATCCCATGAATCGCAGCACGCCAGGCCTCCCTGTTCATCACCAACTCCCAGAGTTCACTCAGACTCATGTCCATCGAGTCCGTGATGCCATCCAGCCATCTCATCCTCGGTTGTCCCCTTGACTGAGCGACTGAACTGAGCATGTAGCTGTCCAATTTCCTAGCACCACATATTGAAGAGACTGACTTTTCTCCATTGTAAATTCTTGCCTCTTTTGTTGTAGGTTAATTGACCATGCATATGTGGGTTTATTTCTGTGTTCTCTATACTGTTCCATTGATCTATGTGTCTGTTTTTGTGTCAGTACGATACTGTTTTGATTCCTATAACTTTGTAGTATAGTCTTAAGTCTAGGAGGGTAATACGTTCAGCTTTGTTCTTTTTCATTTTATTTTTTTCCCCCTACAAAGATGTCCAAAAGTTTTATTCTAAAGAGGCCCATGTTCTTTCTGATACAAAATAATTTTCTACAGTGTGTAACTAGAAATCAAGTTATTAAGCAATTGTTTTAAAAATGATTTTGTTTTACAGATGTTAAGGACAAACTGCATCTGAGATGGCTATGTTAGAGACAATGGATTGCAAGGAGCCAGATACACATGCCTCCTACCAGACTGTGTAGACTGTTGGTTGTGGTGAGTGCATGTTTTACATTTAGATGTGAAGTCCATGCATGCCAAAACCAGATGTTACGAGAGCATTCTCTTTCCTAATGCTGGCTAGTGACTAGAAGTTGTGTAGATGATGATTTTGAGAGGCCCTGCTGAGCCCTCCCAGAAGAAGAGACACCATACGCTGTTTTAAACAGTATAATTGAGGCTGAGAGTTTTGGCTGTATTTGCGAAGCCACCAGCTCTCATGAAAGAAACTGTGTGGTACTAAGACTTGCTGAGAACTGCCTCTCAGCCTGAGTTTGAAGAGGTGGCAGATGGTCTTTCTGTGCCATATGAGGGTCAGTTACACTCTCAATCAGCTTTCGGAAAGAACTGAGCTGCTCTTGCTGTTAACTCTGCTAGACATCAGTTGTGCAGGTTTTCATGATACATGCAAGGCATTTATCATGGAAATAGATTCCTACTCCACATTACTCTTAACAGTAGTGACCCCTGAGCATTGGGAAGTTTTGAGTGCTTACTTTGTGCACTGTAATAGGTATTTGCAGATACAACATAACCTAATCTATATCTTAAGGTAACTTTATGTGAGGGTACTCTATTATCTCCATATTACAGCAGAGAAAATGCCAAGGCTTAGAGACGTTTAGTTTCTTGCTCATAGTCACAGGATAATTAAATAGCAAATCTATTTCCACCCCAAGCCTGTCCAACTCAAAAGTTTGAGCACCAGCTTCCGTATGAAATAGCTTTGCCTTCTTGTATAAGGTTCCTCACTTATTCCCCCAGTTCATAAATATTTATAAGAGTCAGACACAACCTCATGACTGAACAGCAACAACTGGGCTTAATGCTGAGAGTAGACCAGTAAATCAAAAAGACATGGCCTCAATATGAAAAATACACGTGAACAGGGATGAAGGCAATTAAGTGAAAATTACAGGAGTTACCATTTAAATGTATGTGTGACAAAGACTGTGATAAAAAGCTAACCTAAGTAGTCATTAGCCTCAAAGGCAGGGCGACGAGCATGCCTTGCTGAGAAGTAGTGTGGTACAAGCCCAGAGAGGGGAAATGGCTGGTTGAAAATCAGAAACCCCAGGCAGGGAGGCCAGTGTTGCTAGATCAGGAGAGCTAGGCAGAATGGTGAGAGAGAAGCTTGATGAAGCAGGCAGGGCTGTGTTCGAAGAGAGCCTAGACTACACACGAGGCAGAGAAAAGTACAGACCCGTGTCCCACTGACACCTATTAGATATTCTGGAAGGTTGAAAGCTGCTGAGGGTTCTGATTTTCTTTTTAAAATAATTTTGTAAATATAATTGTTAACAGTGCATTCAAGACGTTTTACATAGGACTAACCTATTTGTCAGACACAACCTCATGACTGAACAGCAACAACTGGGCTTAATGCTGAGAGTAGACCAGTAAATCAAAAAGACATGGCCTCAATATGAAAAATACACGTGAACAGGGATGAAGGCAATTAAGTGAAAATTACAGGAGTTACCATTTAAATGTATGTGTGACAAAGACTGTGATAAAAAGCTAACCTAAGTAGTCATTAGCCTCAAAGGCAGGGCGACGAGCATGCCTTGCTGAGAAGTAGTGTGGTACAAGCCCAGAGAGGGGAAATGGCTGGTTGAAAATCAGAAACCCCAGGCAGGGAGGCCAGTGTTGCTAGATCAGGAGAGCTAGGCAGAATGGTGAGAGAGAAGCTTGATGAAGCAGGCAGGGCTGTGTTCGAAGAGAGCCTAGACTACACACGAGGCAGAGAAAAGTACAGACCCGTGTCCCACTGACACCTATTAGATATTCTGGAAGGTTGAAAGCTGCTGAGGGTTCTGATTTTCTTTTTAAAATAATTTTGTAAATATAATTGTTAACAGTGCATTCAAGACGTTTTACATAGGACTAACCTATTTTACAGAGAAGGCAATGGCACCCCACTCCAGTACTCTTGCCTGGAAAACCCCATGGATGGAGGAGCCTGGTAGGCTGCAATCCATGGGGTTGCTAAGAAATTGGACATGACTGAACGACTCCATGTTCACTTTTCATTTTCATGCATTGGAGAAGGAAATGGCAACCCACTCCAGTGTTCTTGCCTGGAGAATCCCAGGATCGGCGGAGCCTGGTGGGAGGCCGTCTGTGGGGTTACAGAGAGTTGGATGTGACTGAAGTGACTGGACTGAACTGAACCTATTTTATTCTTCCTTATAGAAGTTAATGTAGAATCAAGGGCTCAAAATGTCATCAATAGTTGGAAAATCAATTAAGACATATTTTCCAGCATAGTGAGTTGCAAACCATAATTTATCGCTTATTAAACAGACTGTATATATGAGCTATGCCATTTGGGATGATCAAATTGCAGATAATTGGAATATAACTAAATACCTTAAAAACTAAAACTTGTAGTAACATAGGTTACTTTTCTCTGAGTCTTCCAGTCAAATATAGCATCTTACTGGGTAGGCCATTGCATTATCTCCTTCAGCTTCTGCCAACTTTCCACTAGAACCACAATGGCATGAGATGGCATGAAAAAACAAAACCTGTCAAACAAATAAGACATTTACCTAAAATTAAGCACAGACATTTCTGGAAACCCTGCAGTTTGAAAACCCTCCAGTTGATCATTGTTCATTGAATACCAATCGAGTACTGTGTTAAGCGTTTCACATGTTGTGTTTTTTATGCTTTATAATCCTTCTAACAACTTGGCCAACTAGATCCTTTAAATTTCGATTTTAAAGGATAAATCTGAACGCTAATAGTTTAAATAATGTGTCCAAGATCACACAACTCGTCAGAGGTAAACTTGGACTCTGGAGGTGCCTGTGCCTTTAATCACAGGTTTCGTGGCCTCTCTCCCTAGGAGATCCCAGGTGTCACTGAAGATCCCTTAAACAGAAGCACTAAAGCCTTCTTTTGTCCCACTTGCCAGTCTCACTTATTCCTAGTGAATGATGTTTTCACTTATCTCGAGATAAATGCTAACTTATTTTCCAAACGACAGTTATACATGTGTGAGCATCAACTATCGCAAACCTGTCTTTCCCTTTCCTTTCCTCCATTTTCAATTTTAGAAGACCTTTCTCACCTTCTTCTCTGAAGGGTTCCAGCTCAAATGTGGCCGACAGTCTTCTTAGCTGAGTCTCAACTACCCCCCAAGTGGTTTTGTTCCATGTATAACATACCTCTGTGCTAAGTCCAGATGCTGGGTAAATTCCATCTGGACTCATAACTCTGGGTCAATTTTCTGCAGATAATAGGTGAAACTGAGTCCTGACTGATCTCATCCAGGAAAGAGAAGCTGCAGGTTGCCAAGGATATGCTAGGTTTTGAGAAAAAGCTCAGCAGATAGTACATGAGATAGTTTCAGACAGACCCTTGGAGCCAAGGTGTATCCATGCCACAGGTATTTTCCTGTAGGTATTTAAGCAATCCTGCAAGGCAGACCAGTTTAGGAAGAGAATTGCCAAGCTTCCCTAGAGTGCTGGTCTGTGCCTCATGTTCCAGACCATACCTGAGGTTCTGTGTTGGCTACACCATTTCCTAACCAGGTCAGTATAACACCTGGGACATAAGTCAGGAGACTGCATGAACTGTCATAATAAAATGTCTCTGTTACATGAAGAGCTTTTGAAGATGCAGAGTTTGAATGAAAAAGTATTAACTCTCTGGGCAATTCCAAAAAATTTTCACAAAGGAAAGTATTAGAGGACAGAGGACTTTTGGGGCTCACTGATGGGGGAAGCTGGACACACAGGGAGAAAAGAGATTATAAAGAATTATATATTTATGAAAGAATATAACTTAGGAAACTGAACAGACATGGAATTGTTGATATAAATTAATCTCTTGGCAGAGACAGTGTGAGATATTTTGTGGTGAGTCTTCCTGGTGGTCACTGCATATGTTCTTTGAGTGGCAAAGAGACATGATTTATTAAGAGCATGTAGGAGGTCCTGAGGGCTTCCCAGGTGGTGCTAGTGGTAAAGAACCTGCCTTCCAATGCAGGAGACATAAGAGACGCGGGTTCAACCCCTGGGTTGGGAAGATCCCCTGGAGAAGGGCATGGAAATGCACTCCAGTATTCTTGCCTGAAAATCCCACAGACAGAGGAGCCTAGCATGCTACAGTCTGTAAAGTCACAAAGAATCAAGACACGACCGAAGCGACGTATCATGCACGCTGGAGCTCCTGAACCACCAAAAAGTTTGGGGTGTATTCCTTTCTCCAGTATCCGCTCGGGACCTATTCTCTTCCCACTCTCACACAGTAGAAAACCAGGGATTATAAAATCAAGAGATGATTAGCCTATGACCACGGTCATTCTGTAAAAAGAAGCAAAATTAACTCGATAGCATTCTTGTCAGATCTCTATAGCATTCTCGCCAAGGATATATTACTTCTCACTTGGGTTAATAATCTTCCCAACCCCTTGAATATTGTCACCTCGGTCTCCCTCACACCTCGCCTGACCGGCCGCATTCTCACCAAGGTTACTTGTGATAGCCTCATTCCTAAATCCAGGGACTCCTGTCATCCCAAACGGTATTGCGTGCTCGGCAGCTAGGTCATTCTTAACACTTTCCATCTTTCTTTGAAATGATCCTGCCATTTCCTCCCTTTACCATTCATGGTACTCTGTCTCTAGGCTTTCTGGCAGACATCTACCTGTCTGCATTTCTAGCACCTGTTTTTTCCCCTCTGAGAATACTCCCTCCTTCTCCAAACCCAACCAGCATGGTTGCAAGGGGAGGGGGTGGCTCTTGCCCAAGTGAGCTGGTCCAACCATCATTTTTGTATTGGACAGAGGACAGGTGCTGGGGGAAGCAGCTTCAGGGTGACTTTGAGTAAGAGTCTCGCACTGGATATCTGAATTCTCAGATACAGAGGGCAGGACGTGAAGGTAAGTTTCTTACCATGTGCTTGAGAGAAACAGGTCTTTAATGAGACAATGAAAGATAGAGCAGACACAGAGAACAGGGAGGCCGAGAAAAGTAACAGCTGATGTTTGAAACTGGACTTGTTTCTCGTTGTGAGCCCTTGGTTTTTTCTTCCCAGTGCTAGCAAAGGAAGAATGTGAAGGTTTTGAGTCAGGGCATCATGGACAATGGGAAAAGCTAGTGTCACTGCAATAATGTCACCTGAGGATATGAGGAGGAAGTCCTTGAAAGTATGTCAAGGTACTCTTTGTGGAAAAGGTGGAACGAATGAACCCAAACCAAATGGAAATAGCAGCTGTCCCCCACGCAGAAGCCATGCCCAGATTTTCTTTCGTAGTATTAATCAATATGTTTATTGAGAGCCTAATTAAGAGAAACGTTCATGAAAATTCCCTGATAGCTCAGTTAGTAAAGAATCCACCTGCAATGGAGGAGACCCCACTTGGATTTCTGAGTTGGGAAGATCCGCTAGAGAAGGGATAGGCTACCCACTCCAGTATTCTTGGGCTTCCCTGTGGCTCAGCTGGTAAAGAATCTTCCTGCAGTGTGAGAGAGCTAGGTTGGATCCCTGGGTTGGGAAGACCCCCTGGAGAAGGGAAAGGCTACCCACTCCAGGAGTCTGACCTGGAGAATCCCACTGACTCTGTAGTCCATGGGATCGCAAAGAGTCAGACATGATCGGGTGAGTTTCACTTTCACTTAATGAAGCTTTAGAATATTTGCAGTCATATAAAATAAAGCTAATTAATATTCAGTTAAGGCAATAAATCTTTTAAAGAGATTCATCTTTGTTGAGGACTGGCTCACCATTCACAATGAAAGATAATTTATAAGCTTTATTAGAATATTTTCATAAAATAAGACCATTTCAGTGATTTGTTCAATATTTTGAGTTGATTAATTTATAATTGTGGCCATAAAACATTACTACTGTTCACATGAGTGCTGGGTCACTTCAGTCATGTTGGACTCTTTGCTACCTTTGGACGGCAGCCAGCCAGGCTCCTCTGTCCATGGGACTCTCCAGGCAAGAATACTGGAGTGGGGTGCCATTTTCTCCCCCAGGGCATCTTCCCCACCCAGTGATCGAACCTGCATCTCGTGTCTCCTGCATTGGCAGGTGGGTTTTTACCACTAGTGCCTCCTGAAGCCCTCAGTACTCTTTACTGTTGGACTAAACCTGCCGCGTGGGCTCCCAGGTGGTGCAGTGGTAAAGAATCTGCCTGCCAATGCAAGAAGATGTAAGAGATGCTGGTTTGATCCCTGGGTGGGGAAGATGCCTTGGAGTAGGAAATGGCAACCCACTCCACTATTGTTGCCTGGAAAATTCCATGAACAGAGGAGTCTGGTGGGCTACAGAACAAGCGGCTGCAAAGCACTAGATGTGACGGCACACACACACACACACACACACACACACACACACACACACACACCTTTACCATGTCACATAATTGCAAATCAGAGGCTCAAACACAGTCCAGTCAGCTTGTGGCAAAAACTTGCCTAGTATTTTTAAGAACTTTGGATTTGAATTTCTTTAGTGTGCTTTCACGCTCTAGGAGTTTATAGAACCTACCACACCCTAATTGGGATTACACCAGTTTCCTTCAACTAGTTGAGTTACCTGTCTATTGTCTAAAGGCTTTTATTTTTAAGCTTCTGTAGAAATTCTGAAGTATTGACATAAATGAATAGATTGGGGCTCTTTCATGCTATGCAAATTAGACATGACCACATAGGTAGTGAGAAGTATAAGGAATATAAACACTGAAACTGCTTTTCACAATGCCCGTGCTGTCTCCAACGCAGCAGGGACCTTCTCTCACCTGTATTTTTCTTTACTGTTTTCTTTTCTCCTTCTTTGTCCTCTTCTTTTTCCTCCTGTTCCTTCTTTTCCTTCTCCTCCTCTTTTTCTTAACAGATCAATTAAAAAAAAAAAAAAAAACAACCTCCTACCCAGAGATTTAACATATAAGCAGATATTCTCTGATAGAAATGGGAGTTGAAAACAAAGCCTCACTCTCTTCTCTGGCAACTTCTTGGTCTTAGAAAGTTAAAGTGAAGCCACTCAGTCATGTCCAAGTCTTTGCGACCCATGGACTGTAGACTGCCAGGTTTCTCCATCCATGGATTCTCCAGGCAAGAGTACTGGAGTGGGTTGCCATTTCCTTCTCCAGGGGATCTTCCCAATCCAGGGATTAAACCCAAGTCTCCTGCATTGCAGGCAGACACTTTAACCTCTGAGCCACCAGCAAAGTGACAAGCATTGCTGGATCAGTGGTAGAATTCTTGCCTCCCATGCGGGAGACCTGGTTTTGATTCCTGGCCAATGCACAGTGTCCAAGTACTTTCTTGGTCTCACTTAGCAGAAAACACTGTATGGGCTAGTTTCTAATCAATCAATCAAAAATAGCTCTCTTATATTCTGCCTATCAAAATGACACACTGTATAACACTTAAATGTATATTCAACACAAAATATAATCAAGCATCCTGGTCTTTACCATTTTGATAGGCAAGATATGATGTAGCTACTACCTTTTCAATTTGTCTCTTCCTAATTATCAGTATGAAAGAATATAGTTTAATATTTTTGAACATTGGTACATTTTATCCATTTTTGTCATTCTGTTTCTGTTGGTTTGTCTTTTATCTTCTTGGTGCAAAGGAGCACATTAAAGAGTGTAGGCATGAATGCTTTATGTATTATATATGTTGTAAATTATTTTCCTTGTACTATAATGTCTAAAGAATACATTTTCAATGCAGGAAATGTGAGTTTGAACCCTAGGTTGGGAAGATCCCTTGGAGAAGGAAATGGCAACCTATTCCAGTATTCTTGGTTGAGAAATCCCATAGACAGAGAAGCCTGGGGGGCTACAATCCACGGGATTGCAAGTGTAGGACGTGACTGAACCACTAAACAACAACAACAATAGAATGACTTAACTGAATAGAGAAGGAGAAGTGAAGTGAAGTCACTCAGTCGTGTCTGACTCTGCAGCCCCATGGACTGTAACCTACCAGGCTCCTCTGTCCATGGGATTTTCCAGGAAATAGTCCTGGAGTGGATTTCCATTTCCTTCTCCAGGGGATCTTCCCAACCCAGGGATCGATCCCGGGTCTCCTGCATTGTAGACAGACGCTTTACTGTCTGAGCCACCAGGGATGTCTTAAAGAAGGAGAGGACCCAGTTAAAGCAGTAGAAATATCTGCTTTTGTTTCAGAGGAAGATCTGGATTTGAATCCTGACTTCTCCCTGTACTGTCTTATCTTTTGGAAGTTTTCCAAATCTCTCTGAGTTTGTGTTTCTCTTAGACAGAGAACGTGTATATTATTAGTTTTAAAAGGATTAAATGAGATAAAACAAAGGAAAGCACTATAGGGTTATCAAAGTGCCATTCAAATTTAAGTGGCCCTTTGTAATTACCTGCATACACATTTCTCAAGAGGCAGGTCAGGTGGTCTGGTATTCCCATCTCTTTCAGAATTTTCCACAGTTTATTGTGATCCACACAGTCAAAGGCTTTGGCATAATCAATAAAGCAGAAATAGATGTTTTTCTGGAACTCTCTTGCTTTTTCCATGATCCAGCAGATGTTGGCAATTTGATCTCTGGTTCCTCTGCCTTTTCTAAAACCAGCTTGAACATCAGGAAGTTCACGGTTCATGTATTGCTGAAGCCTGGCTTGAACAATTTTGAGCATTCCTTTACTAGTGTGTGTGATGAGTGCAATTGTGCAGTAGTTTCAGCATTCTT